>JAPWDM010000051.1:0-5000 GCA_035578155.1 Brachynemurus nebulosus | reverse complement strand
TAGATTAATGTTTTTTAACAATAGGTGTTACCAATTTAACCTATTAACTAGCATTTTATGTAGATTAATGTTTCTTAACAATAAGTGTTACCAATTTAACCTATTAACTAGTATTTTATGTAGATTAATGTTTTTTAACAATAGGTGTTACCAATTTAACCTATTAACTAGTATTTTATGTAGATTAATGTTTTTTAACAATAGGTGTTACCAATTTAACCTATTAACTAGCATTTTATGTAGATTAATGTTTTTTAACAATAAGTGTTACCAATTTAACCTATTAACTAGTATTTTATGTAGATTAATTTTACTTAACGATAAGTGTCACTAATTTAACCTGTTAGCTAATTTTACCTATTATTATATGATAGGTCTTATGTTGGATTTGATTAGTTTGGATTTGTTTATAATTTATTAAATATTGGATATTGAATATTGAATTCCGAAGCAGCGTACACAAACTGATTAATTACTTTAATCAATTACTTATAGATGTAAAAAAAGGAAAATTATTGACAACAACACATGGCGTTCCGTAACTGGTCACCCACGAAAGTACTTACCATGCCCGATGTTGCTTAACTTCGGTGATCGAACGAGAACCGGTGTTTTCAACATGGTATGGTCGTTGTCTGATTATGGATACGATATTTGTAAATATATAGTTTTACTATTAATACTAGTAAATATAATGTATAATTCTAATTTGATTTATTAATAAATATATTTTATTACTACACTGAAAGGGTTTTTTTTTTATTTTACAGCTACATTTAGATATACCTTCCACGTTAAGTTTGTCCCATTTATTAATGATAAGGTAAATTTTATTGATAATGTATAAAACTAATTTGATTTAATAATAAATATACTTTATTACTGTACTTAAAAGCTTTTTTTTATTTCATAGTTACCTCTAAATATACTTTCCACATCCAATCTATCCTATTAATTATCCATCTAATATATTCTTTATATTCAGAAGTTTTAAATGTTGTAAAATAATATAACAATAGTGCTTTATATTTCTTAATATGTTATTTGTTAGTGAATAAAGGGTAAATAATATATAATAAAACATTATTTTCAATTTTATACTTTTTATTTGGAAAATAATATAAATAAAAAACTTTATTATACAATATTAAAAAAAAAAAATTTGTATCATTTATAAATAATTATTTTTAAACATTTATATGGCAATATTTTCACAATTTATACATATATATGTATCACCAGTATTAAGCACGCATTTAATATGAGCCCAGTTTTTGCATAACTGACATTCAATCCACGGTTCTTTGGGGCGACTTTTTGAAAATAGTTCATTGCATATTAAGCAAGAAATCCTTGATAATAATATTAAGCAATTACTATTAATACAAATATCAATTTTTTTAGTAACTTTTTTACGCTTTTTTGCTATATTTTGTTCTTTCTCTAATGTTTTTATTTCTCTTGTATCGGTTAAAACAGTAGATTTTCTTTTCCTTTTAGTTTGACTCTGTTCTTTAGAAACAGCCCTTGGGTAGGGTCGAACTATTTCTGGAGAAAATATTGTAGGCGTTGAATTTGATTGAGTATTCATTATCGATGATGTTAAAATTTGCGATTCTGCGGGATCAGTTACGAATGACGGAGCGAAATCATCTTGAGTAAAAATATTTTCATTATATGGAAATATTCCAGTCTTTTTAAATCCTTTTATGATATTTGTACTAGTTGTAGCTAATGGTAATGAATCTGCTACTATTTTTGGGATATCATATATTGTTATCGTTTTACCTGGATTATTTCGCAACCATAAATCTTGTGCAGTTGAAGCATATTTCTTAAATGGTCCATACACAGCCACATCAAGTGGTTGTAATTTATGGCTACAATGTGGTGGAAATGATAACATTACGATCCCATTATCTTTCGCTAAGTTTAAGGTTGGTACATGTAAATGTGAGGAATGATTATCTAATACGAGTAATACTGGATTATTAATAGATGGTTTAACGTGTGCGATGAAATGTTGCATGTACATAAAAAATTCTTCATTTGTTACCCAGCCGCTTGAATTGCCTGCACCAATACAACCTTTTGGTCCATTATTAATAAAATGATTTTTATATTTTTTTCGTGGAAATACGAACATAGGAGGCACTGTATTTCCGTTTGCGGAAACAGCACATATTAGTGTCACATTAGTACCCCGCTCAGCAGAAGTTATGGAGCCAACATTTTTTTTACCTTTCGCAGCAATTATTTTAGTAGGTTTAAGTACTGTGGAAATTCCAGTTTCATCTATATTCCAAATGTTTGATGCGGTAAATTGATATTTATTCATAACTTCAGCTAATTGAGTGAAAAATGGTTTTACATTTTCAATATTAAACGATGTCGCTCGTCCGATGCTTGTTGGTTCGGGTTTTCTAATTGACAACTCTCGATTCCTTTTTAGAAAACTAGAAAGCCACTCTTTGCCAGCTATTTTATTAAGTTTCCATGTTTCAGGCATTTTAATATTAAATTTTTCAGCACACTCATAAGCAAGCTGACGAACATCTTTTGGAGTCAATCCATAAAATATCGAAGCCATTTGTAGTAAATAATCTTTTAAAGCAATTTCCTGGTCCTTAGAAAATACTTGTCGAGGTTTTTTATAGCCCATTGTCGGTAAATCTTGCGTTTCCTTATTTTTATATGCTTTCAATTTAGTTAAATAACGCGTTAGCGTCGTACGTTTAATATTAAATTCCTTTGAAGCAGCATTTATACTTTTGTTCCCAAAAATTATTGTTCTTGCGGCGTCATTAAATGTTTCCATAGATATAAGACCTCTTTCGGTTTTGCGTTTATAATTTCTCATATCTAAAAGAAATAAAAAAAAAAATTTAATAAAAGAAGATCTTAATCATAGTTTTGTTAATGAAAAAATTTGTACTTACTTATTTATAAATGATACAAATTTTGACCATTCAATCGATGACGGACACGGTGATAAATTTAACCCTTAATTGGTCTATTGAATTACAAATATGCAAAAATACAAAAATACAATTTTATTTTTAAATTAATATTTCGATTCTATTTCTTTTTTTTTTTTTTTTTTACTTTATTACTATTTAAATTCTAATTTCATATTCCTAGATATTTCCAGGAAAAATATTTGTGAAAACGATTAAATAAAATATGTTATGATCACAGGAAAATTTTTAATAATAGTATTTTTTTTTTAATAATATTTTTCTATTTTCAAAGCAGATTAACAAATAATTTAAGAAAATAACTTTTGTACTCCAGTAGACTACTTATGTTTCAAAAAGTGAGTAGACCAGTTAAGGGTTAAGGAAATTCAGTATACTCTGTAGTAAAAAAATTGGATAAATAAGAATCAATTGAATCCGTTGATGTAGAACTAATTGGTGTTCGAACAACAGACATGTACTCCGGTTGCTCTGTAGTTGGTGAATGAACTTGTACTGATGATTCAGTTGGTAAAATATTAGATTGAAAATTCGGTGGCGATTGTAATAAAATTTCCTGCGGTTTTATTTTTTCAGCTACGGTATCTTCTGATACTGATAACGACTGTTTTTCATTTTTCGAAATTATATCATATTTTTCTATCAATTGCATTATTTCGAGTTTTAAATTTTTCTTTAAATCTTCTGAAAATGTTTTTAATGTTGGCAACAAAGATAACAGAAATTTTTCATTTTCGTCATTAAACGTTTTATTTTTCGTTTCCAATAAATTTTCGTTTTTATTTAATTTTTGCGTTTTTTTAATTAAAAATTGTAGTTGATTTGCATATTTATATGGTTTTTTTTTCTTTTCAGGATTTAATTTTTTTTGTTTTATTACTGCAAAATATCTGTCCTTAATATTTTTCCAACGTTTCTGTAAGAATTCTCCAAATTTTTTTTTGTTATTAAAATTTACTTCTTCGTTGGAAAAACAATTTATGATTTGATTCCAAGCCAATTTTCTGTTATATATATCACTATGTATCCTTTGCGTGTCCCATATAATGGGTCGCTTTTCAACTTCATTTATTAATTTTAAATTATTAATTTTATATGCCATTATAACTTTGAAAATATACACTAGAAAATTTTAAGTAACAATGAAAAACTGAACAGTAGTGTTCACCGTGTCGGTCAGCGAGAAAATGGTATCGAAATTAATACAACTTCTGTATATAAAAGAAAGATTTATATAACACCAAAACCAGTCAAATCAAAAAAAGAGTTATATAATTAATAACGTCGCTTAAAATTGAAAATGTCGCTACTTGTTATTTAAAAAAAATAAACTTATTTATACTTGCAAATCTGAAAAACAAAAATAAAAAACGTCGCGGCGTTTTATTTAAAAAATAAAAGTACAACAAATATTAGCGATGCTTTTTATTTAAATAAAATTATGCATATTCCATAACATATTAAATAAAGTATTGCTCAAATTACCTCTTACAAATTTCATTGCCCAAAAAACCCCGGTCTACCCTACATCGACAAATTTTGATTTTTGGTGTTCTGCTTGCGAGGGTAAAACCGTGAATATGAATTTTACCCGAAAACACAATTTTCAACAAAATTGCGTTAAAAATCGAAAAATAGTGATGAAATCGGCATTTTTAAATAAAAGAAAGCGATCTAAGATAACTTCGGTAAATTTGGATTTTTGGCATCCTGCTTGCAAGGGTGACACCGTGATTATGAACTTTACCCAAAAACATAATTTTCTTCAAAATTGCGTTATAAATCGTAAAGCTGTTATCAAATAAACATTTTTAAGCAAAAACGAACGACTTAAGATAACATCGACAAAATTTTGATTTTTGGTGTTCTGCTTGCGAGGGTAAAACCGTGAATATGAATTTTACCCGAAAACACAATTTTCAACAAAATTGCGTTAAAAATCGAAAAATTGTGATGAAATCGGAATTTTTAAACAAAAGAAAGCGATCTAAGATAACTTCGGTAAATTTGGATATTTGACAT
>JAPWDM010000050.1:1800000-1965034 GCA_035578155.1 Brachynemurus nebulosus | reverse complement strand
CTAACCTAACCCAAAACCTAACTATCCTAACCCAAACCTAACCTAACCTAACCCAAACCTAACCGAACCTAACCCAAACCTCACCTAACCTAACCCCAAACCTAACCTAACCTAACCCAAACCTAACCTAACCCTAACCCAAACCTACCTAACCTAACCCAAACCTAACCTAACCTACCAAACCCTACTAACCACCCTATCACCTAACCCAAACCTAACCTAACCTAACCCACACCTAACCTAACCTAACCCAAACCTAACCTAACCAAACCCAAACCTAACCTAACCTAACCCAACCTACCTAACCTAACCCAAACCCTAACCTAACCAACCTACCCACCCTAACCTAACCTAACCCAACCTAACCTAACCTAACCCAAACCTAACCTAACCTAACCCAAACCTAACCTAACCTACACCCAACCTACCCTACCTAACCTAACCTACCTAACCCACACCTAACCTAACCTAACCCAAACCTAACCTAACCTAACCCAACCTAACCTAACCTACCCAACCTAACCTAACCTAACCCAAACCTAACCTAACCTAACCCAAACCTAACCTAACCTAACCCAAACCTAACCTAACCTAACCCAAACCTAACCTAACCTAACCCAAACCTAACCTAACCTAACCCAAACCTAACCTAACCTAACCCAAACCTAACCTAACCTAACCCAAACCTAACCTAACCTAACCCAAACCTAACCTAACCTAACCCAACCACCTAACCACCTAACCCAAACCTAACCTAACCTAACCCAAACCTAACCTAACCTAACCCAAACCTAACCTAACCTAACCCAAACCTAACCTAACCTAACCCAAACCTAACCTAACCTAACCCAAACCTACCTAACCCAACCTAACCTAACCTAACCCAAACCTAACCTAACCTAACCCAAACCTAACCTAACCTAACCCAAACCTAACCTAACCTAACCCAAACCTAACCTAACCTAACCCAAACCTAACCTAACCTAACCCAAACCTAACCTAACCTAACCCAAACCTAACCTAACCTAACCCAAACCTAACCTAACCTAACCCAAACCTAACCTAACCTAACCCAAACCTAACCTAACCTAACCCAAACCTAACCTAACCTAACCCAAACCTAACCTAACCTAACCCAAACCTAACCTAACCTAACCCAAACCTAACCTAACCTACCCAAACCTAACCTAACCTAACCCTAACCTAACCTAACCCAAACCTAACCTAACCTAACCCAAACCTAACCTAACCTAACCCAAACCTAACCTAACCTAACCCAAACCTAACCTAACCTAACCCAAACCTAACCTAACCTAACCCAAACCTAACCTAACCTAACCCAAACCTAACCTAACCTAACCCAAACCTAACCTAACCTAACCCAAACCTAACCTAACCTAACCCAAACCTAACCTAACCTAACCCAAACCTAACCTAACCTAACCCAAACCTAACCTAACCTAACCCAAACCTAACCTAACCTAACCCAAACCTAACCTAACCTAACCCAAACCTAACCTAACCTAACCCAAACCTAACCTAACCTAACCCAAACCTAACCTAACCTAACCCAAACCTAACCTAACCTAACCCAAACCTAACCTAACCTAACCCAAACCTAACCTAACCTAACCCAAACCTAACCTAACCTAACCCAAACCTAACCTAACCTAACCCAAACCTAACCTAACCTAACCCAAACCTAACCTAACCTAACCCAAACCTAACCTAACCTAACCCAAACCTAACCTAACCTAACCCAAACCTAACCTAACCTAACCCAAACCTAACCTAACCTAACCCAAACCTAACCTAACCTAACCCAAACCTAACCTAACCTAACCCCAAACCTAACCTAACCTAACCCAAACCTAACCTAACCTAACCCAAACCTAACCTAACCTAACCCAAACCTAACCTAACCTAACCCAAACCTAACCTAACCTAACCCAAACCTAACCTAACCTAACCTAACCAACCAAACCTAACCTAACCTAACCCAAACCTAACCTAACCTAACCCAAACCTAACCTAACCTAACCCAAACCTAACCTAACCTAACCCAAACCTAACCTAACCTAACCCAAACCTAACCTAACCTAACCCAAACCTACCTAACCTAACCCAAACCTAACCTAACCTAACCCAAACCTAACCTAACCTAACCCAAACCTAACCTAACCTAACCCAAACCTAACCTAACCTAACCCAAACCTAACCTAACCTAACCCAAACCTAACCTAACCTAACCCAAACCTAACCTAACCTAACCCAAACCTAACCTAACCTAACCCAAACCTAACCTAACCTAACCCAAACCTAACCTAACCTAACCCAAACCTAACCTAACCTAACCCAAACCTAACCTAACCTAACCCAAACCTAACCTAACCTAACCCAAACCTAACCTAACCTAACCCAAACCTAACCTAACCTAACCCAAACCTAACCTAACCTAACCCAAACCTAACCTAACCTAACCCAAACCTAACCTAACCTAACCCAAACCTAACCTAACCTAACCCAAACCTAACCTACCTACCCAAACCTAACCTAACCCAAACCTAACCTAACCCAAACCTAACCTAACCCAAACCTAACCTAACCCAAACCTAACCTAACCCAAACCTAACCTAACCCAAACCTAACCTAACCCAAACCTAACCTAACCTAACCCAAACCTAACCTAACCTAACCCAAACCTAACCTAACCTAACCCAAACCTAACCTAACCTAACCCAAACCTAACCTAACCTAACCCAAACCTAACCTAACCTTACCTAACCCAAACCTAACCTAACCCAAACCTAACCTAACCCAAACCTTACCTAACCCAAACCTAACCTAACCCAAACCTAACCTAACCCAAACCTAACCTAACCCAAACCTAACCTAACCCAAACCTAACCTAACCCAAACCTAACCTAACCCAAACCTAACCTAACCCAAACCTAACCTAACCCAAACCTAACCTAACCCAAACCTAACCTAACCCAAACCTAACCTAACCCAAACCTAACCTAACCCAAACCTAACCTAACCCAAACCTAACCTAACCCAAACCTAACCTAACCCAAACCTAACCTAACCCAAACCTAACCTAACCCAAACCTAACCTAACCCAAACCTAACCTAACCCAAACCTAACCTAACCCAAACCTAACCTAACCCAAACCTAACCTAACCCAAACCTAACCTAACCCAAACCTAACCTAACCCAAACCTAACCTAACCCAAACCTAACCTAACCCAAACCTAACCTAACCCAAACCTAACCTAACCCAAACCTAACCTAACCCAAACCTAACCTAACCCAAACCTAACCTAACCCAAACCTAACCTAACCCAAACCTAACCTAACCCAAACCTAACCTAACCCAAACCTAACCTAACCCAAACCTAACCTAACCCAAACCTAACCTAACCCAAACCTAACCTAACCCAAACCTAACCTAACCCAAACCTAACCTAACCTAACCTAACATAACCTGACCTGTAAATCAGGGGTGGCGAACCCGCGGCCCGCCTGGAATTTTTTTTGGCCCGCGAGATTCATCACACTTATACAAAATATATTTTATAATGACCAAGGTAGTTAAAACCAATGTATTAAAAAAGTACATAATATACGGGCGAACATAATTTTATATGCGGCCCGTGGAGTTATGATGTGCTTCCAAAGTGGCCCGCAAGATCATTTGCGTTGGCCACCCATGCTGTAAATAGTAGCGACCCTTACTGAAAATTGGATTATATATTGATATAATTTTGACGTTTAAAGTAGTGATGGGAATAATCGAATGATTTCAATAATCGATTATTTTTAATCGAGTGATTTTAATAATCGATTAATCATTCGATTATTTTTATCGATTATTTTCATTCGATCATTTTTATCGACTCTTTTTCATTCGATTATTATTATCAATTATTTTCATAATCTATAATGACGAAACACCCCACTAGCACAGCATTTTGACAACTAATACACTTTATATATAGAATTGTTGACGTAGTACAGCGTTGTGTCTTACTTAGTCAGGTTTTATTTGACGGTGCACATACAGCGCCCATGACCATTAAAGTATCAATAAGGAAGCACCCCTGCTAGGTTGTGCTATTCATCTTATGCAAAACGTCGCCAATCATTGTTATCATAAAACCTTTTTTTTTTAATTTAAACTGTTGTGTGTTTTCAATAGATATGACGACCCACTAAATAATTATTACCTGGTATTTAGTAGGATCATTTAAAAGAATCGAATTTGTTTTATCTCGCGATATTTTTAAAACTGTTCGACTGAAAAATAATCGAATGATCTTATTATATCTCGAGATATCTCGAGACATTTTAATAATCGAATGATCGATTAATTTTTATACAATTATGCCCATCACTAGTTTAAAGATCTATAACTTCTAAACTATACGTCAAAAAGTTTCGAATGAAAATTGTAGATAATTTTACGTTTTGAATATGCGATAATAGCTACTTTTAGTGCCCGAAGTATCATTAACGAGATATTGGGGACAAATTAGACCCACAAAATTTTGACAGGTTATACATCGAAAAATAGGAAATTCATCGAAAAGCATTCCAAACAAAAGTAATGCAAAATTTAATTTTCTATATTCTATAAAATTGATTTTAACCATTTTCCTTATTAGATGCGT
Source organism: Brachynemurus nebulosus (assembly GCA_035578155.1). NCBI lineage: Eukaryota > Metazoa > Arthropoda > Insecta > Neuroptera > Myrmeleontidae > Brachynemurus > Brachynemurus nebulosus. The sequence continues at coordinate 1,960,360 of JAPWDM010000050.1, read as the reverse complement.
CGATGCGAGATATTTGGCAAAAACTGAAATTCAAGATGGCGGCTGTAGCCCAACTTCCACCATTCAGCCAATTTGTGTTTGGACTCTGGGACACTCCTAACCCTAGGGTTGCCATCCGTCCGGATTTCCCCGGATTTGTCCTCTTTTTGAGGGTGTCCGGGGAACGTCCGGGCGGGGTTTTGATGCAGTCCGGGTTTTAGTTACCAAAACTAATGGAAGAAAAATGTTATATTTTATACATAATTGTAACGATTTTATATTTTATTATTTCAAAAAATTATGAAATTGCAAATTGTAAAATTTTTTATACGGATGCTATATTCAATAAAAAGAAGGTCCTTGTTAAAGGTACAATAGGATAATAAAATCTATTAAAAATTGGAAATACCAGCAATAAACATCACCTGTAAAAGATACGTGCGAATTGAATAAAATCATCTAGTGTGAGGACAAACCGGTACGGTCAGATCAGAACATCAATAAAGTAATTATATTGTATACTTGACATAAATATCCATTATCTATTTGATTTAAATTATGTTCAAAAATAAGAGTTGTGTTACTTTAACATAGCGAATTTCTGTGTTATAAAAATTTTAAATTTTGTATGCATTTCAAGTCTTATTCAAGTTATACCTTAATTTAAAATATTTTTATTATAAAATTTTTAAAATAATTAAAGTAAATTTACACAAAATTATTATTATGTATAAGTATATATCACTCTTATTAAATTGATTTAGCGATTCTTTATTAAAAGAATCGTTTTTGTATAGTTTGGTTTTAGCGTTCAAAATAGAACACTTATAAGAGTCTGAATTCACATAGAGTACACAGGTAGGTTTGTATTATATATATTTATAAATTAGTAACTTTCCGTAATTTTTCATTCGGTTTCCCCGTGGCATTTTGTATAGTGTTTTTTTTTTCTTATGGTTCTTTTCGATTGATCCATTTTAAATTTTTGAATATAAACATGCGTAAAAATAGATTTATTATATATTTGCGATGTTCTTCACATATTTCTTTCCAAAATGCATGGTCCTCCTCTGTTATCGCGTGAAGGATACTTTTTTCGAGAATTTTTGAAATATTCCGTTCATGTAATACTTTCAAAAATTATATTAAACGTATTGTACGTTGCAAAAATTATATTTTGAAATTTATCAGATGGTACATGTAAGTGGCCGACAGGAGAACCATCAAATGTATCGTAAGCTTTCCAAAAAATAAAAGCTTCCTTTTCTTCTAAGGGCATAGCCGGGTAAAATAGGGAAAACGGCCCTTGACGCAAAATTGATTGTTTTTATAGGAAGCTTCTTAGCCCCAGATACATTCCTGCCAAATTTCAACCCTCTGAGGCTAATAGTTTATGAATACACAAACAGACAATAATTTTCAAAAAACATTTTTTTTTTACGAAATTACTGAGCCGATTTATTTGAGTTTTTTATATATTGTGTACCCACTTTAAACAAAGTAATAAAAAAAAAATTAACGTTATATCCCTTTATTATACTAATTTTTTCAAATTTTTAAATTTAAGTAAATTTTTTTTTTGGCACTTACGTGTTAGCGACACCCACCATTTTTATGTCATCGAAGATGACGTATTAATATCGTTTTGTGACTGAATAATTATTGAGTTGTACATCCATATTGAATAAACGCAAGAGGGCTGTAGAGCTCTGAACAACTACAGAGTTAACAAAAAATCATAAATTAACATTTCACTGAGATGACATTACTTAGTGCGTGTCAAAAACACGCATTTGACGAATTTTTTGTTCAATAATATGTCTCTTAGTACTCTATAACATATATTTTTACGGAAAAATTTTAGTTGGTAGAACATAATAATATTTCAATACAAATGCATGTCATGTTCGGTGCTACATATATTACTTATGTGTAAAAAGGACCATAAAGTAAAGCATCTGCCTGATTTCTAAAACACAGTAGAACTCTGAGGAGTGCAATAAAATGTTCTCTTTCCCCCTGAGTTGCAGTTCTTGGAGTTCCTGTGACGGTCTAAAAAAATTTATATTTTGACTTGTTATAAAAAATATGTTTCTGCTTGTTAAAAAATAATTTTCAAGGTTAATTTTACCATGAATCTGAATATTTGAATGAAATCAATAAAATTAGATAAATTTTAGAAACTTCATTTAGATAAAGATAATAATAATAACAATAATGCGTCTTAAATGTTATATTGTTTTCATAATAATAAACATTAACTTAATAGATTGGAACAAAAACTTCAACAATGTATAGTAATAACAACAGTCCGGCTAAAACTTGTAGTTATAAAAATATGTAGGTAAATTACATGTAGGTACATATAACTAACTTGAACAGACCCTCTCACTTGATGTTTTTGTTGCACTTCTTAAGGAGGTGCAGAAAGTGGATTTTTTCTGTAATAAAATTACATACGTTTATAACAACAACAAACAAGCTTAGACAAACGTCTTCTTTTGTTAACACGATGACGGGTCATGCGGAATTATAACGAAATGACCAACTGGTATACTATTTTGACAGCTAATAAACTTTGTATGAAATTGTTGACGTCATAACACGTGGTGTATGAGCTAATAAAGTTTCACTTCACGTCTTACAAAGAAAACAACTCTAACAAAAGAGAAATCAATATCCATTTTGTTTTATTAATAAAAAAAGACAAACGGCAGAAAATGTTGGACTTGAGTAAATTTAAACTAGTTTATCGTAGTTATGAACGTATGTAATTGTATTATTTTAGAAATAGGGTAGATATTTTACTTTATAGCCCTTCTTATACATAAGTAATATATGTAGTACCTAACATGGTATGCATTTGTATTGAAATATTACTATGTTCTACCAACTAAAATTTTTCCATAAAAATATATGTTATAGAGTACTAAGAGACATATTATTGAACAAAAAATTGTGGGTATCGCTAACGCGTAAGTGCCAAAAAAAATTTACTTAAATTTAAAAATTTAAAAAAATTAGTATAATAAAGGGATATAACGTTAATTTTTTTTTATTATTTTGCCTAAGATGGGTACACAATATATATTAAACTCAAATAAATCGGCTCAGGAATTTCGTAAAAAAAAATTTTTTTTGAAAATTTTTGTCTGTTTATTCGAAAACTATTAGCCTCAGAGGGTTGAAATTTGGCAGGAATGTATCTGGGGGTAAGAAGTATTATTTCCTATAAGAACAATCAATTTTGCGTCAAGGGCCGTTTTCCCTATCTTACCCGGCTATGCCCTTTAGTATCTTCTTTAACTAATTTTTCATTACAGTATGAACACTGGAGTTTATTTTTACATTTATATGCTAAATAACCAGCAACATACACTAAAGCGCACGTTTCTAATGTTGGCTCACAAGATTCTAAAGAAATTTCATTTTTATTAGCTTCATTTTCGAGGACAGCTTCCGTCACACATCGTTCAATAATTTCGTCCAATTCGTCACAAACGTAAATATCCTCTTCATTATCACCATTATCCCGTGTCGTCTTCTTCTTCTTAAGCGGGTTCTACACGATGCTACGAACGTTCCTTCCAACGTTCGATCGAACGTTTGAGGCAATTAAGTTCGATAGTTGATGCGACGAATGTATCTGCTACACGGTGAATCGAATGTTTGATCCAATACGAATGATAATGTGTTGGTACTCAGTGGTCGACGCTGTTATCTGTCTGATGTTATCTCTAATGTTATACACTGATGTTGTCTCTCTTCACATGAACGAGTCGTGCGCAACCAACGAACGCAACCAACATTGACCTTCAAACGTTCGAAGCATCCCTTTGACTCGGTGCAAGAATACCGACATCGAACGGGACACGACCAAATGCGAATGTTTGACGCTCGACATTGGACACTCGTAGGTTCGAACAACGGCTACACGATGCTATGAACCATCCAACGTCGAATGTTGGAAGGTGTTCGTAGCATCGTGTAGCAGCGGCTTTAGAAAATAACATTAAATTATCTGTTTTATCATCTAAGCAATTAGATCCTTTCGTTGGTGACATTAACCCACCAAAAACACTGTATTGCAAGTTTTGGCGAAACTGCATTCCCGAAGTATTTGAATTATTACCCGAACGGCGACGTAATGTTCCAAATTGATTTTCTAGGCAAACTTGATTTAGGCGTCCCGTTAATAAGTATAAAACACCTTCATGCAAAAGATCTTTGGAAAAGGATAATATGCTCAAAATTGATAATTTGAGACCATTAATACATGGTGAATTTTCCCTATTATTATCGGCGTAAGACCATGTTTCAAATAATTTAAGAAAGTTACGCAAACAGTCGACTACGTTACTTGAGTTAGCAAAAATACCGCGACGAAAAGGATTAGGATCTCTAGACGAATTAGCGTTAAGACAATCAAACACATCATTCAAGCATTTTAAAAAAAAGCCTATTGCCATGCAAATTGGATGTTTCAAAATGTTTTGTTGTTTTCCAGTTGTTAACGCCATAGCAAATGTGAAACTAAATACTTAAACTGCAAGGCTTACTTTCATTTTTTGCCAGTGATTTGGCTTAATGTGACGGTCACTTAATTTTGGAGCAGTCCAACAAGTAACAACCACTGTTTTGTTCTTTTGAATATAATTCAGCAACTGCACCCCACGAAACCCTTTCACCATTAAATAAAAAATCGTTTTCTATTAAACGATTTCTTAATGATTTTATGATATGGGGAATGTCATAATTGAAATAAATTTTTCGTTCTGAAACGATTATAAATGGTGTTGTTTCATTAATACCCAATAGTGCTACAGCTTTTTAATTTGCAGTGCACTGATCACAAACCATCGAACGAATATCAATACCAGCCTCTAAACATTTTTCTATACAAAGTTTAATTAATTTCACTAAATTTTCACCTTTCACATTAGAACAAGAGGTGACATAAGCAACGGGTAATTTCCACGAGGATCTCAATCCCCGAATCATAAAAACAAGTGCAGATGTCGCACATTTATTGTTCCGCCCCAAAGGACTGACATCTTCTAATCCTTCCACTAAATCATATTTTGAATTATAATCTAACTGTCGCTTTATGCTCATTTCATCCCACATTAAAACGGTGTCGCGTTCTTCCGGGGACATTTGGGCAGCTTTGGCTTGTAATAAATTAAATATTTCCGTATCAAAACCCGTAAAAAGCTCAATATTGTTTATCCATTTTTTTATACTTGAAATGTGAGGTAAAAATTTTTTTTTATCACGCAGAAAATTATATGCCTTTGGAGATACATAATATAAAGAAATTGCACAACGTTTTTCGGCAAGGGACCATTCAATTTTTGTTTTCTGTATACGTGATAACTGCATTTTTAAAAACAAGAGTTGTTCAGAATTTAAAAATGTTTGCGCATCATTTAAAACACTATCTACTGTAACACGACGAGTATTTTTTGCGATTGTTTTAATTTTTTAATGATTTTTTGAGCATTTTTTAATTTTCTTTCGAGTTTCTCGATTTTACTCTTATATTTTAATACATTCGACTTATTTACAGAAATCGATAAAGGTTCTAACGGTTTATCTATCGGTTTGCTATTTTGTTGCTGTGCTGGTAACAATAGTAAAGACCTGTCTGCGATGTTTAAAATACAATTTTCGGAAATATTACAATTATCATTTGTATGGTTTAAAACATTAAACATAAGTGGCAGCGCTTTACTAAGTAAGCGTCGATTTCGACCATTTTCTTTTCCTCCGATAAATGCACCTGGATCAAAATGAGCAGAACACACATATCTTCGTCTTAATTGTTCCGGAGATAAATCAATCAAATTGTCGTTTCCGCTTCTCATGATCCACTCCAATGCATCGCTATATAAAACGTTCGAAAAAATATAATATTGAGATATAATGATAATCATTAATCAATTTTAATTATGAGACATAATGATAGATTTTAACTGCTGCCAAAACACCTTTATATACTTCACTGTATAAAGGGCACACGTAAGTTATATTCAAAAATTCTGAATAATTCTCAACAAGATTTTTTTAATTTTCTGCAACCAAATTTTTCCGTTAATACTATCTATTATAAATTAAAATACATAATTATGTACAATTTTATTTTGTTTATTACAGCAAAAATAATTAAAAATTTAATTTACATATTTAGAATTTTATTTAAATATTTCGCGTTGTAAATTACTCAAGCAACTTCCTTTTTATTGAATGATTTTTATTGAAATTTGAGCGTGTATAAATTTCAAACAATTCATAATTAACTAGTTTCAGCCCTGTTTTTACTAGAATTAAATTTAAATTGTGTCTGTGAATACCAATAATAAATTAAATCCTAATTTTTGTTTACGAATGACGCATATTGTTTTTCCGTGTGCAGTTATAATTATTCGCTACATACTTTGAATTTTTTGGAAAACGATGAAAAGTTAGATAAGGCGCCTTTGCTGGTGAATTCGAACAATTAATAAAAACACATAAAGTTTGCGAAGGCATAATTGATAACAATTTTTCACAAATTCGCTACACTAGAATATTTGAAATTATTAAAAACTCTCAAAAACTTACTACACAAGAACAGTAATAACAAATATAATAACAGAATAACAAATCAAGAATAGAATCAACAAATCAAAAAATCAACCAATTTAAGGACAAATCAACAATGTATACATTTCAAAATTTGAATTTATCAATAATACCGCCATGTGTAATAACGACAATATCATATAGTAGCACTACACTCTCGTCGAGGCAACACGAGGCGACGCGAGGCCGAGAGTGTAGTTGATGCTCTCGTGTTGCCTCGCCTCGCCTCGTCAAGCCTTGCCTCACCTCGTCAGGTCTCCGATCTGAGTCGGTTTTTTGTCACAAGTCAAAGGACACGAGACACGAGGCGAGGCGATCAACTACACTCTCGCATATACTCGTGTGTTGATATTGCATATGTTGCATATATGCGTACTATTATGTTTTTATACATAACCTAAAATCATGCCTTAAATTTACAAAAACGTTATTTTAAACTTTTGTGTGTAATATGCATGAAGAAAATTATAGGATTCAACAGTACATAGCACTGCAGCAGCAGTTATTTGAATCCATATCACCGACATCACCCATCTTGTCCATCTATGATTGACATTTCAAACTATACGAACGCGTATGAGCAGTATGAATAACTGAGTAATGAGCGAGAGTGTAGACGGTACATACTCGTGTTGTCTCGCCTCGTCAAAACCTCGACGAACGTCTCGTCGAGGCGACCTCGCGAGAATGTAGTGCTACTAATAGATATGTGTGTATGCGTATTCCCTCTACAAATTCTGAAGGTGTGGCCTAGCAGAATGCCTGCAGTGCCATCTGGTAATTGCCTCTGTGAACTAACGTCTTGCCTCAGTCTAAAATCGTCCAAAAAATTAACACTGGTTGCGCTTTCTACTATCGTCTATATTCATTGATAACGTGTATAATTTGTTTCCTCTGACAATGAGTATTTAATAGATAGAGGCAGTTACAGGTGTATATTCAATGTGTATGAAAATAAAGCCAAAAAAGGGTTAAAATGTTTACCAATATGGCGGCAAGTAAAGTTGAATTTAACGTTTTTCTATATTTTCTGATATTATATTTGTTGTTATAAATATTTTTAGAATATTTACTAATAAATAGTTTCAAAGTATACAAATCGTATACAAATAAAAAAAATATTTATTACCACCGACACTTTATAGATTATGAAAGGTGCTAACCCATGGAACACTGGAAGGAATACAACTATCTCTTTTCTGCAATCACTTATGGGCAAGTATGTGCATTTTATAGAACTATGTTGTCATTGACTTACTCTAGCTACCAATGGGTGTGTTTCAATTGTTGTCATATTGTTGCTGTTGTGTTACCGTGTATACGTACATCTACGTACCGCATACATATTATGTATTTTTTTTAGTATATGCGTATGCAAGACACGCATACACACAACCATTTATCGCACTACCACACACAACTCCGCGTGCACATATATAACGTAGTGGTGGGGTATCTTTTATCCTTTAGCGTTACACTGATTTCAGTAGTATAGAGATACTACCGTTCGTTCTGTATTCTGTGTGTTAACCAATGTGGCGATTTGCTTCAATGTGTACCATGTGTACTCCATTTTTTTGTATGCTATCAATTCTTTGTTTTGTATTTCTTACCTTCTAATCTTTTGGTAACTGAAATTTGTGCTCATTTTATATTCATTAAATTTTAAAAAAGAATTCACAGAAAGTATTCGATACCGAGTAGTATCGATACTTTTATAACGATACTTTTTGGGTATTGATACCAGTGGTTCGATATTAGTAATAGCACTCACAAGGAAATGCACCCAGAGTGAAATTCAGGATTTTGACATTATCCGTATTTTTTGCTTTCGATTAAATAAACTTGACCATGGGTTTTGAAAATTAAAATCCATAGAGGCAATTTCTCAAAAATATGAAATAAAATAATGAAAATTTTAGCATAATTGGTAATTTGAAGTAGTAAATTAATTTTTAAAAAACATCTCAACATATGTTTCCATTTGAAAATTTTTTTTTTTTCTATTTCAAAAAAACCGTACGTCCTAGAAGTCTGGAACAATTTTTCCTGAATGGCCGCCTCTATTTTGAATATTTTTTGTATAAACTTTTTTTCAATTAGATGCATATTTTAGGAATAAATCGAATGGCAACTCTCGGAAAACTCATACGGTATATTTCCCTGAAAAACATGGGCTGGAAAAATTCATTGATATATTAACCTATTACTGTTTTTTTTATTTATTTATTTATTTATTTATTTTTTATGATTCAAATCAAAGATATTTAGCAGTTGATTTGATTAAAACTGTGTAACCATTTCAGAATCGATTCCATTAGAGCCTGAAATTGAATCCATAAAATAAAAATAACGTAGTTATTACATTGCAGAAACATATATAGTCTTTATTGAATAGAGATATTATACATGTTTATACACTGTTTTGACATATTTATAATAAAAGATATAAGAGAGAGTACAATACAAAACAGAAAAATTCCTTCGATATTCAATAGAAAAAAATTAAAAGATAAAATATTAACACCTCCACGTTCAGACCTAAACAATTGCGCGTTTTCAATTCATCTTTATAAAACTTGTTTTTCCGTAAAATTCTAAAAATTTACTCTTGTTACTAGTAAATAATAAAAATTACTCAACACGGAAGTGCTAAAGTTCATAAATTTAATATAATATATACTTAATATATACTTAATATATACTAATATATTATTATAAATTGACAATTTATTTACAATTAAATATGCAAATGAAAAATGCTCATATTCATCAAATCATCACAATAGTTGATATTTTGCGCGAAAATTATCATTTACACAAACCAAAAAATTTTATAAAATTCAATAAACAATAATAATCAGTACGTATAATTTAAAAATTACAATTTAAACGTAGTATAAAACTAAATTCTTGTTAAGAGGTAGAGACTTATAGAGAGCTCATTTTTATTGTTTACTCCAAACGAATTTAGCAAAAAAATATTTTGAAGTTATCAAATTTTCATTAATGAGTTAATAAAATCTCTACTTTTTCTACTAAAAAAAAAAAAAAAAATAAAAATAAAAATAAATAAAATAAAATATTATATATTCAAAACTTTGGTTTTAAAGCATTAATAATAATATACAGTGTAAATAATTTGAGAGTTGATATTTTTATTACAACCAAATTGTTGAGTTAAAAATTATCTGGACTATATTCTTCTCATAGCTCCTGTTTTCGAGTTAAAATAGAAACTTTAATTTTGTTAATGGCATCACGTATTAATTTGTCAATAAAACTTATCTAATATATCTATAGAAAACCTAACTAGAACCTTAATTTTTTTTATCAATTTTACCCAAGGCATCTCCGTTAAATTACGATTTTTTAAGCAACACAGTTATTTATGAAAACATAATATAATTCAATAAGTTTAGTTAATTTTTAGTTAATATACATACACCGGCATAATTAGCGGAACATAAAAAAAAATATAAAAACCTATTTATTAAACAAAGTTGGCGGTTTTTTTCATTTTTACTTAAAACAATATTGAAGTAACGAATCAATTGACTTTCCATAGAATTGTTTTTATTTATTATTGATGCACTTATTTTTAAGGGGTCTGTCACTTTCGAATTCAAATGCCGTTTCTTCTCAATGTGGTTGAGCTTCAAACTGCCGTAATTGAAGAATGGCAAAGACTGTCCCAGGAAACTATAAGTAACATCATTCTGAGTATAGAAAAACGAATGGAAACTTTGATAAAAGCACGGAAGGAACTAGGCGGGATTAAAACGCTGTGTTTCATTTTCTATTTGTTAAATAATCTTTAACTTAAATTATTCTTAGACGACATAAGATTCCAAAAATTTGCCATTTTATATGGTTACTTATTTTGCTACCGAAAATAAAGGTATATCGATTTGTGAACATGTAATTTTAAATGAATAATTAAATAAGATTAATACTTTCTTGAAATTAAATTGTTTGTTTGATTTTTACCGATTTTTTATGTGTTCCGCTAATTCTGTCGGTGTGTGTAGTTTAATAGTAACTTAAGTTGTATGTCCAAATTTACTTCAATGATTTCAGACCATTTTTAGTTGATTTGGCCTATATCAATATTAAAAACTAATCAAAACATATTTATTTTCGTGTAATAGAAACAAAAATGAAAATGTCGTTCAAAATAATTTTTATTTATCAATAATTTGGCAGATATTCAAAGCTTTATCGAAAATAGTTTGTGTTTTTCATTTATTTACGTAAGTAATTGTACGTGTGCATTTAAAAAATTTAAAATGCCGCAGTCCAAAAACTATTCAATGTTTTTGGACTACGGAATTACTGGTAGTTTTTAATAATAAACTAATATTTTTAAAACGTTTAAATATAGATATATACACTTAAAAAAGATTATTCTAAAAAAACTCTAAACTTTGGAGCTCGTTAATGTCTTTCGTAGATATTTCCCTTTGGAACTTATATTTTTTCTCTTGAGATTTTTTTTAAATAACTTTAGAAATAAATCAAATGACAACTCTCCGATTATTCACCTTGTATATGTGTATAAATAGGCCACCTAGTAAACAACATACTACTGCTACCCATGAGATCAAAAAATTTGTTTTTGTTTTCACATGGCGTTAATTTTTTTCCTTTACAATAAAACGAAATTTAAATATGACTAGAAGAATAACTACAAATAAATAGTTATTTTAAGAAAAATCAATTCTAATAAAATTAAATTAAATTGTTAATTTTAACAAATTTTAATAAAAGAAATAAATTGTTTTAAGTATCACAATACATTGGGCCGATTCGTATCGGCGTAAGCCAAAGTCACTTGCGCTCATTTTGAATCAATTTACACTTGTTTTGAATCCCATTTAGCTTGCTTTTGACATTTTTGTATATTCCTGTCTCACTTTCCATATTCTAGAGAAAGGGGTCAAGTATTAGCGTTCGGTATACATCGTGTACAGTATACAGTATATGATGTATACCGGACGCTAATACTTGACCCTTCTCTCTAGAACATGGAAAGTGAAACAGGAATAAACGAAATGCCAAAAGCAAGCCAAATGTGATTCAAAACAAGTGCAAATTGATTCAAAATGAGCGCAAGTGACTTTGGTTTACGCCGATACGAATCGGCCCATTTTTTACACACCAACACATCTAACTGTAAGTATATCCAAACCTGAAATTTAATATAGGCAGTCCTCGACTTAAAGTTACGTCAAACAATATGTATTAATTTTTTTTCAAATTGCATCACCAGATTTAACACATTTTTCACTAATACTTTTAAGCAAAAAAGCGCCTTCTTTTATTAATTCAAAAGAAGTCTGTAAACTAACAAAAGATTGAGGGAGCAAATAAATAAAGGTGTTATATAACATTTTTCAAAAAGTCATATTTTGTAAAATTTAGAAATACCTTATTATTAAAATATGATTTCATTACATTCAATAGTTTTAGAGAAATTTAGTAATGAATATGCACTACTGCATAAAAAGTATATGTAAAACAAAACGTTCAAAGTCTTGTTCTGTAAAATTATTTTTAAAAAACTGTTATATAACACCTTCACCCACTTTCCTCTTCAAATGTTGAATCTGTGTTATAAGACATATATGGAAAGAAAGGAAAATAAACTAAATTAAATAAACTGGGATGGACACGTTTTCTAAAAACTAAATTTTTAAAATTATTTTATATTTAACACGTTCAGTGCCGATTGTTGTATTCGAAATTGACATCAGTACCACACTATGAGTGCCATCGTAAGTATTAGTAATTGTAAAAGTTTGATCCGATGTTCATAGATGTGGGGAGCATTATTCATTGCATCGACATACATAGGAGCTATTCATGACAACACCTCTCGTTAGCGGCTTATACGAACATATTGCTCGACTGCTTACAAACATATGCTTGAGAACGAGCACACTTAGCTTATATATATATATATATATATATATATATATATATATATATATATATATATATATAAATAGAGAGAGAGAGAGAGAGAGATAGAGCTGATAGTACACAGATAGTACGTTCAAAATAGAGATAGAGTTGATAGTACAGTGATAGTACGTTCAAAAATAATGGTACCTTTTACTGGTGGCTCTTACTTTTTTGTTTTCCATAAAAATAACATTGTAAAGAATAATTCGTGTGAGATTTTCTTTCCACGAGATATAGAAGAAAATGTAAAGTCAAGTATTCTTTACAATATTATTCTTATGGAAAACAAAAAAGTTCAATGAGCCACCAGTAAATACTGATATTCTGACTCTTCTTTCAGATATCTGCAACTATTAAATCTGTTTGGACAAAAATCCGAAAAGAAATTCCATTTTGAACCACCCTTTTTGCTAGAACCACGTATCTTGAAAAATGCTACTTTTCAGGAGAGATGAAAAACATTATAACTTCTTTACTTTTGAAAGTTTGAACTTCGTTTTCGTTTTAAGCACAAAGTAATTTTTTTCTTTATATTAAAATTAAATTTTAAATATTCCCGGTCGATGTAAAAGATATCACTAGATGGCGACCTCAAGATAGACTGAGTTATTTTGACATAGTAACCACGTATTTCATAAAATTACATAATTCTCTGATACTTTGAAAGTTCTCATACTTACAATGGAAGTAATACTTATGAATGAATAAATTAATTCAATAAAAAAAAATTAATACTAATAATAAGAAAAATATTGATAATAAGAAAAAAACAACTGAGCACTACTATACCGACTCTCGCAGTTAGCTCGTCGGTAACATACCATTAAATTATGACATAATTTGAAATTTGGAGATACGAGGTTTTGTTATTGTTAATAACTTACATTCTGATAAATAAAATGAAATTTCTATTAGCCTATCATCAGTATAAGATGATTCTGAGCAAGCCGCTAGCGACCAGTGTTGTCATGTTTTATGTCCCATATTATAAGTGCCTGTAATATGGTGAACCGATATTAAATATTAATAACATAAATTTTATGTAACAGCTTTCTACACGAACCAACTCATAACTACACTGCAATATACGTGACGCAGGCTTTGTGTGAGTGACGACCATACACGGGTCCATGTATAACCGCACTGAACGTGTTAAACGTTGTTTTAATCATACTAAAATCTTTGTAGAACCGAACTCCTACGTTTTATATGGACATGTATGGAAAAAAGGAGTCGTTACGTTACGTTAAAGTTATCGTCAAATTACGTTATTTTGACTTACAATTACAAAATTTAAGATGCAGTAAATACGAGAACTACCTATACACTAGTAAGTACACTCTTAATGACTAAATTTCAACAGTTTTATTAAGTGTCGAAAAAATAGCTAACTTGAAAAGAAAAACTGAATGTTTGATTTAAATTTGTAACGAATATCTCGAAAATTAATAGCTGAAGACGTCTCCAGTTTCATATCATTTTAATTACTAGATTAAGGAAAAATAAAATATATAAGATGTCCCACTTAACAAAATGCAAATTTATTATAATTCATACCAACTTTAGAGTCACCTCGTGTATTACTGAAGCAATTTAAAATATTCCTCTTAGACAGCTTTACAAATTTTTACTTTTAATATGTTAATGGAAACGAGCGCTGTACAGCGTTAAATTAAACCTGACTAACTGCAACACAACGCTACACAGTGTCAACAATTATATTTAAAGTATATTAGCGTGTAAAATAGTATCTCTAACATTCGGTATTTTAATAAGTAGTTTTTAAAAACCGAGAAATGTATCGGAATTTATGTCAACCTTATAGAATATTCAACAGTAAGATAGTTTGACAACAATGTTGCATGTAAAACGGCAGGAAATATTTTACGTTATAGCGGAAATAAGTGTATCCCAATAAAAAAATATATATATAATATATAATTTTATATAATTTATATATAATTATATTAAATTTATATATAATCATACAAAATTTTATATAATTGTATACAAAAAGTGGCCCGATAGAATCATATACAACAGGGTGGAAAATAAATAAGTCTCGACCGCGTGAGAGATGGTTTATCTCGGTGTAGAATTGCCGAAGATATAAATATTTTTTTGTAATTCGCTACCTGAGAAAATCTCATCCCAGTCAGCTTGTCGTTTAATATAAATTTCTCTGAATACGCCTCTGACTAAACTGCAGTTATTTACACCTTGTATAGTAAACATTTTTTTTTTTTTTAAATAAAATAAAAATAAATTTTATTTTTATTTTGCCATGTGCAAACATTCGCAGATCATTATTGAACTGATTTGTACCATATCCGATTAACCATTAACCATTAAACAATTTTTATTTTGAGGGATCTTTAGTTTTAATTTTGCCAGTGTTAGAGACAGCTCAGAATGTGTTAAATGTGCCACAAAATTGGATTAAAGTTGATGCAATTCAGTGATGTTTCAATTACTGAAATCGATTGCAGGCGTTTGTTAAATTTTTAAGTAATTTGATCAGATTTGACGAAATCTGTCTATTTGAAATATGACGTGAAATTATCTCATTAAAATTTTTTTTTTTTTATGGACATTACTGTATAGCTATTTTCAAAAGATTTCGTAAACAAACAGGTAAAAATATTTTGTTGACAAAAAATTTTACGTTAATAAAAAAATGAAAGGTAGTCAGAACCTGATTAAGGTTTTTTTTCTAGGAGCCATTTTTAACACATTTTTGACAATCGAATATTTCTGAAATGAAACTTGATCAATACAAGTTAATTAGCAATACTTAATTAGTAAATTGAGACTTTTCTCTCCTGTAAATTTCGAGATTTATATACTTTCCACCTGTAGAATTCTCTTTTATATATAATTTTATATAACTATATATAGCTCTATGTAATTATATAAATCATATACAATTTTATAATATACTGTGTGAGTTTTTTGAGAGTTGCTATTTTTATTACAACCAAACCGTTCATTTAATCGAAAAATTGTTCAAATAAGAGTTGTAGATATCGACGGGGGCAACCGATTGCTATAGTCAGGAGCTTTATAGCTCTTATGGTTTTCGAGCTATGATACAAACTTATAGATTTTTAAATGAGACTATATATTAATTTTTCGATAAAACTGATCTAATGTCTTAATTAACAACATAAATGAGCAAAAAAAATGTTTTACTCAAGTTTAATTTTTTAATTTTTCTTTATCAGTTAGGCGGTAAAAATATGCATACATGTACTTGAGATTACAGTGCACATTCTGAATATTTCCGCTCTCAGTAGTTCCGCTTCCCCAGTTTGAGACTCGAGCGTTACCACCACTCTACCACCTGTTATTTGTTTATTTCATCAAAGCTAAAAATCAAAAAATTTGTTTTGTTTATATTAAGTGGAAGAAAAATTATCTAAATTATATAAATATAATAATAATAATAATAAGACAACTTAAATTTGTAACATCATTATTCGACTAACTAGTCAGCATTGCTTATATTGATCCACTGCTTACGCTGATAGTGTATTCACTGGTACCCTCATTATGTAAACAATTAAACATAAATCTTAAGCAGGTATAAAAAATTGATTTGTTTATACAAAATAAAAATTACGAAAAAATATTTAGAGAAGCGAGCGTATAGTTTTACAAAATTTTATGTGGAGATACATATTTTATCAGTAAACGAAAAACGTTACACAATAGTTAATACTTTTAATTCGATTTAAGAAATAGAATTTTGTTAACATATGCATAAATAGGTGATTAGTTAATTACAATAAAAATGATATCATTAGATTATAACCCAGATCCAATACTATACGCACATATATTGTCTAATTATGCGTATCTATTATGTATTGTATATTATGCATTTTATTAAACATAAACCATTGGAGTTTTATCGTATGGAATGGTTGTATAAAAAATATTAGTTTAAATTGAATTTTTAAATTATATTATTCAGACCCACCTACTTGTTTTGACGCTCCTGAAAAGCTTTTAATTTTGACAGGGTCATAAATTATTGAACTATAAATTTTAAATCTAGACATAAAAAAATTCTTGTACCTTGCCAGCGAGCGATTGGCCTTTGGTGGGAGAACAACATTTCCTGGAAAAGCTATTCCCCTCATTTCATTCTGCGGAACTATTGAGAAGGAACACTGTACTTCAACCGATAGTGTTCTGGTTGGTTCCATTTCCATTACATCCAAGAAAAGAACCTTTTCCAGTATCATTTCTATCATATAAATTTGGTTGTAATAAAAATGGCAACTCTCAAAAAAGTCACATGGTATATAAATTGTATATGAATTATATAAAATTATATATACTTAATATGTAATTTTTTTTGTTGAGAAAGTTATTATTTACAAATGAGCCGTTTATTTTGAAAGTGGGGAAAGTCCATTTTTGAAAAAAAATGAAGATAATGGTAGTTACAGATAAGACTTAGTATGATATTTTTATCTGTCAACAATTTATAGTCAAAAAAATTCAGAAGCCTAATATTTGGAAGATTGAAGTTTTAGCTCTTAACAGTATTGTAAATATGTTTATTTTGATAGTGGTGCAAGTCCATCTTACAAGTAAAATTTCCGAAACCGGACCTATTGATTTTGATGAAACTTAGATATGTTGTAGAACACTAAAAAATAAGTAACACGTATTTTTTTTTATCTGCGGAAAAGCGCTTTAAAAGAGTGAAATCGTCCTGCAAAAATTGGGGTGAAAATTTAATTTTTCAAATATCTCGAAAATGGTAAGAAATAGAGCAAAAGCTTAAATTGGCGATATTGCTCTTTTTTAAAAAGCTATCTGTTGATTTGCAATTTGTTTAAATTACACGAACAGGGGTAGTTTTTGGCTAAAATTTGGGGGTTAATTTTGCAAAAAGGGGTAAAAAATAAAATATAATAAAGTTTTATTTACCGATTTCAAATGTACGTAAAAAAATCTAATCGACCTGTTTTTACTCAATTTCCTAATATTAAATCCAGGGGTAGTTAACCTAGGGGCGTGACTGTGTTGACATAATCCTACTATTTGAGTAATTAAAAACTTCTTCAAGAAAAATAATTTAAAACAATTAGAATAAATTTCCAAATTCATTTTAAGCAACACTGCAAAGAGGGTGAGTTGCCCTTTGAAAGTACATACTTATTTTCATACACTCATTTCTACTACTAAGGCACTGGCAGGGGGTAATAATATCACACTAGATGCTTCTGAAGTTGAACTGTCGTATGAAAAGTTTTTATTATGTTTATTTTTAAATGATAGAACTCAAATATTATACATTTAAATTAACGATTACAATAATTCATTAATTTTGAAAGTGAGGCAAGTCCATTTAGTTATAATAAAACCACTATTTTTTTAGCCAGCACTATGAACACTATTGGATTATAAACTTACATTATCTAATACCACAAAATACAAAAAATATGTCTATTAACACTTACCAATATTTTTAAATTTTTTGAAACGTAAACCCTTAAATATCTCGCAATAACAAAATATGGACTTGCCTCACTTTCAAAATAAACGGCTCAAATATTTCTTCCCTTTTGAATTCAAAATTAATTAGACTTTCGTTATGAAGATTGAATAGTTATATGTGTTATAATATAAAATTCTCGTGTCACAGTTTTAGTTAGCATACTCCTCCGAAACGGCTCGACCGATTTTGATGAAATTTTATATATATATATATATATATATATATATATATATATATATATATATATATATATATATATATATATATATATATGTATATATATATATATATATATATATATATATATATATATATATATATATATATATATATTCAGTAGGTCTGAGAATAGGTTGTTATCTATTTTTTATACCCCTAAGTGATAAGGGTAGTCCACTCCAAATTTTATTTTTATATTTTTTAGAATTTTTTTTTAAATTTTTTTATGATGTGGCATAAAAAAAATACATACAACCCTAAATTTTCATCCTTCTGCTATCAACCCCTATTTTCGTACGGCGAGCGGAGCGAAGCATTACATGGAATTAACCTTTTATAGAATTTTGAATTGTTTAGCGAGCGAAGCGAAGCACTTTATTCTCGCGCCTATTCTCAATACCATATGATTTAAAATTGGTTAAACTACATATTTTCAGCTTTATTAGTAAATATTGATTTGTTTCTTGGATGTAATGGAAATGTAACCAAGCAAAACACTATCGGTTGAAGTAGCCTCAAGTACATATGCATATTTTTACCGCCTAACTGATAAAGAAAAAATAAAAAATTAAACTTGGGTAAAAAATTTTTTTTGCTCATTTATGTTGTTATTAATGCATTAGATCAGTTTTATCGAAAAATTAATATATAGTCTCATTTAAAAATCTATAAGTTTGTATCATAGCTCGAAAACCATAAGAGCTATAAAGCTCCTGACGATAGCAATCGGTTGCCCCCGTCGATATCTACAACTCTTATTTGAACAATTTTTCGATTAAACCAACGGTTTGGCTGTAATAAAAATGGCAACTCTCGAAAAACTCACACAGTAATATTTATTATATTTTTTATTTTAAAAAAATCGTAACTTTGTATAATATTATACAAAGTTACCGACTGTGTGCCTAGGGTAAACAGAAATTTGTACTATCAAAATTGAATGGCAATTTTGATTAACTTTCTTTATTTAAGTTGCCAGTTTTTATCATCCTTAAAGTTTATGTTATATTATGATTTTTATTATAAAATTATCTTTTAAGTCCAAATTAAGCTATCTCAAATCGAATTTAAAAAAAAAATGTAATTAAGTGATATTAATTTGCAACAATAAATAATAGACTTTTTTTTAAATTTAGTGGCCTAACGCTCCAACCGAATTATTATTTAAATTTAATACTGATTGAAATCGAAATTCAGTATAATAAAATAATTTATGCTTGTCTTGTTTTGTAACTGCCAAGCACTTATGTCATGTACCATAGTATAAATTTGCACTTCTATCTTTTTAGACAATCAACTGATTTTAGTGATCGTTAGACGGTTACCTAGAAAACATTCAGATTATCTGTTACCATACTCCTTCTAGACCACGATTGATTATAACATTTCGGAAAGTATCCGTGACTTTTCATGTCCGAGGAGAAGTAGCCTTTACCAAATTATCTGACGTTAAATGACGTTTACTTGAACAAAAAAAAAAAAAAAAAAAAAATCAATAAAAATTAATCAACAGTATCGTGCGCAGTTCTGATGTTCTTTTTACGCCTTCTCGAATCAAGTGGTCGAGTTAGTGAATAGAAACATTCACAGTAGTAATACTCACTGAAAATTACTAATTTTTCGTATGTTACTGAATATTCGTCATATTCCTATAAATGTAGTAGGACTGTAACATTGTAGATGAGAACAATAGAATAAAACATAATTCTTTAAAATACATTCGGTAAGATGTACCGAAAAACGAGAATACCGGACACTTCGGTTTCGGTGTTAACAAAATACTTAATAAATTATTTTAAAAATTTTTTGTTATGTTGAAAATATTTACTATAGTTTTATTTTACAGAAATCATTCATCTATAAACTACCACAATTTCGAAATATTTCTTAAGTTTTTCATTTGCCGAAAAATATCGTAAATGTGTTCATAAAATATTTTACTATTGTTTGATATTAAATTATGAATTTTTTACAGTCACGGAAAAACTTCATAGATCCCATACTGATAAATTTGTTAAATTATTTTTAAAAATACTTTTGTTAATTTATTTGTAGACTAAAAATTACTGCTACTTCAACAACTACTAGTTTGTTATTGATCCTTCCTGGTCACTTTAACAAAAAAAATAGCAATTTACACTTTTTACTCGTTGTAAGCAATATTAAAGTTGAAATAGATTCATATGCCTTACTCTTTTTACGTATAAACGAATTTTATCATCTAAAAAGAGTAAGATATATGATTCTATTTCAAGTTGCTTACAACGAGTAAAAAGTGTAATTAAATAGACAAATTCTGTGTTACAGCAAAGATTCTTTTTATAATACACCCTGATCAGATAGAAATATAATTATATTGCTATCTCTTTTTAAATACAAATTCAGAATATACAGGTTGATAACTAAGACTTGCGATTTCGATGTGTATAGAATACAAAGGTATATGGCAA
The DNA here is from genome assembly GCA_035578155.1 of Brachynemurus nebulosus. Taxonomy (NCBI): domain Eukaryota; kingdom Metazoa; phylum Arthropoda; class Insecta; order Neuroptera; family Myrmeleontidae; genus Brachynemurus; species Brachynemurus nebulosus. The sequence continues at coordinate 1,939,606 of JAPWDM010000050.1, read as the reverse complement.
TTGTTTGCAATACATTTTAGTGCAAAATATTTAATAACCAGTTAAAAATTTATACTTTTATAAAAAATAAATGTATTTCGTATTAAAAATGCATTTCATATTTAATACATGAAACATCCTGTATACAAATTATATATTCGTAGTACATGTTGAAATGAATAAAAAACATATTTCTTTCTTTCTTAAAAAGATTACGAAATATGTTTCTTTCTTTCTCGCACGTGTATTATAAAAAAGAATCATTACTGTAATTACAAGAGTATTTTTTTTTTACTATTTTCCTTTTTATCTATGTCATGTTTCTTTCAATGCCAAAAAATACCTATATATCGCGATTCCTGTATGTTAATACTGAATAAATACTGATATTGTAAAAAAGCATCGGTATTTCAAGTCCTTACGCATACTAGGGATATATAATTATATAATTTAAATTACAAATACGTTTGACAAATATTTGTCCTTAAATCACAATAAAATAAATAAATTTATAACCACTGAGTACTGAATCGAACATATTAACATATGTTTTTCCTAGAGATACCACAGGCATTAAATTGTGAAACATGACTCCATTTTATTAAACCCAACTTGTAACCACGGAGACTTGATTTTAAATATTAGATAAACAATTAAATAAATGGTTTGACCCCCATTAAAGTAATTATATCAGTCAATTTTTTTGCTTCAATTTCTTAATGTATCTGTAATACACAGCATTTTCTCTAATCGATTCTATCCTCAATGTATACAACAAACATATCACTGAGTACATAATATAATACGTACGTATTTTATATTGGTGACGCAAAAACTTTCACTCGCGCCTCTGGTGATAAAATTAGAAGCTGTACTAAGTAAGAATATATGTGTACGTTTAATTGGCAATATAAAATCTAATAACCCAAACATAATTTGTATAATACATAATTATTGTCACTTATTATTACACGAGAGGTTTGTACTTTTTCGAATAAATATGTGTTTTTATATAACGAAAATTTGTTGCCTAGCAATTTAACGAGAAGAACTGTCAACTAACAAAAACGCAACAGCGACGCTGAAGCGTTTTTGGGTTGACAGTTCTTCGAGTTAAATTGCTTTTAGGCAAGAAATTTGAATTGTAGAAAACACAAATTTGTTCAGAAAAAATATAAAACTCAAGTGTAATACGGTAAGACAATTTAACTTTAGTATAATTCATATTATTTATTTAATACATTGTTATGATTCTGAAATCAGTTAAATTTGCCAATACGAATTTCTGTTTCGTTTTTATTGTGTTTACCTACAATGAAATGTTTTACAATCGATTTGTACATACATGTTACATTTGTAAGTCAAAATTATCATCCTGTATATTCCAAAATTTTTAGTTAAAAGCGGAAACAAATATAACTTCATTTCTGTTTATTCAGTGTATGTAAATTAGCAAACGAATAGTTCCTGTATAAGTAATATTACAGTTATCTTTCAAACTGTTAAACGCCGAGACCTTTACAATTACAATATGTAGTATTTTTAATTAAATACTGCACCTTTATTGCAACAGTGAATTATTTTGTTTGTTGAATTAAATAAACAGACAAAAACTGAATGAGTAACGTACTTGAGTTATCGCATTGTTGACGGTTCTGCAAACAAAATATTCTAATATCGCAACAAAAACCCAATACATATATGACACACAATATCAATCAGTCTTTGGTAATAATAACTAGAAATAATGATAAATATTTATCATTTAACCAATATTATAATCCCTTAAGTGACTTAAGACTAATTAATTCGTTCTGATTACATTTGTCGAGTACACCGCCATTTTATCTGCTGTATGTCACACGGTTTGTTAATTAATCAAAATTTAATTGGATAGATGAAATTAACTTAAACTGGTCTGACGTCATTAAACAAATGCAACAAATGAAGCAAAATTAGACTACCAAATTTTCTGTCTCTTTTCCTTTTTGTTATTTTTATATTAGTGTAACTACTTACAGTAAATTAGAAACGTACGTTTAATTTTGCTTCATTTGTTAATGATGTTAGACCAATTTTAATTAATTTGACGTATATTTACTATATTTTCTGACTAAAGCTAACTCTATACGCATTATATTACTCTTATAATTTGTTTGTGAAACTTTTCTTATTAAAACTTTTTGATATTACTTGGTTTTGTTGTTTAATTAATTATTTTTCAATATTAAAATTTTAAATACTTTAAATTGTTGCAAAAATATATAATTTAATTGAATGTAAATTATATTTATATGTATATATTCTAGCTTTCTACCAGTTGATAAAAACCGTAAATAATACAAATTCCAAGCTAATTTCGTGAAAACTTTAGATGCAAGCATACCGAACAGCAATCGTCCCGTCTGACAAGCCACTAAAGGGGTTAAAACACGATTAAATAGCAATATATTTAATAAATGATTTTATGTCGGATTTTCCTTTGATTTTTAATTTGACTTGCATTATGGCCGCCACAAATTATAATGAATATAAATTAAAATTTGAAAAAATGTTGATAAATCTAATTATTAAAATGTAAAATTTAATTTCGTGATACATGCAATATAAGAGTATCCAATATAAGCAGGAAATGCACGGAGATTTCGTAAACGGTAAGAGACACAAATATGGTTAAAGATAAATTAATTATTTGTATGTACCAATTGTTTATGAAGGCTTCTTTAAACAGTCAATTTTAAATTTTTTCATTCAAAACTAAAAATGCCAATTGTTTTTGTATTGAAATTATTTGGGTACTGTAAACTAATACTATATATCAGGGGTGGCCAACCCAAATGATCTTGCGGGTTTTGAAATAAGTTTTATTTCAAAACCTGTTTTTTGATAAAGGTACTAATCATCTTTTTTATCTTACAAGATAATATAATTATGTCTTTTTAATCGAAAAATTAATTTCGAACTGAGTTATGGTTTTTTGCGAATTCTGACGATTTTTGTAAAATTGATTTAATAGTTTTTAAAACTAGGCAACTCATACACCCATAAACTGTTAAGGTTTTATAAAATACCCACTAAAGTACCTACTAAAACTTAAATGTTTTAATAGTATATTGTGCAATAAGTGCGGGAAATTGTCGATTGCCCACGAAAGCGAAGTTCGTGCGCTCATTCGCTTGAGTGGAGCACTCGAAAATCCCGCACGAGTTGCACATACTATTTTTTATTACGAATTTCACATACTTTTTTTCTATTATTAGCACTATTTTTGACATTTTTATTCCTTTTTAAAATAATATTTTTAAGTGTTCGTCTTTTTTTCTGAATTAATTATCATTTAAATTACTTTGTTGGTGGTTTCTATAGAAATAATTATGAAATATTTATTAAATCAAAAATTAAGAGGCGGCTTTGCGTGTTTTGATTAAATTTTGGGTGTTTTATTGTCAATTTGCGTGTGGAATAGTATATTGTGCAATAAGTGCGGGAAATTGTCGATTGCCCACGAAAGCGAAGTTGAGCGCACGAACGTAGTGAGTGCGCTTATTCGCTTGAGTAGGGCAATCGACAATCCCGCACGAGTTGCACATACTATTTTTTATTACGAATTTCATATACTTTTTTCTATTATTATCATTATTTTTGACATTTATATTACTTTTTAAAATAATATTTTTGAGTGTTCGTCTTTTTTTTCTGAATTAATTATCGTTTAAATTATTTTGTTGGCGGTTTCTATAGAAATAATTATGAAATATTTATTAAATGAAAAATTAAGAGGCGGCTTTGCGTGTTTTGATTAAATTTTGCGTGTTTTATTGTCAATTTGCGTAAAAGTATGTGGGAAGAGTACAGTTGGCAAACAGCCATTTTGTGTACAGAAATATGTGCGCCAAGTTAGTACTTCTCCCGCATGAGTAATAAAAAGTTACTTTCCACACGCAAAAAAGTATGCGGGAAGAGTATAGTGGGCAAACAGCTATTTTGCGTACAGAAATGTGTGCGCCAAGTTAGTACTTCTCCCGCATGAGTAATAAAAAGGTATTTTTCCCACTGTTTTATTTTTAAATGTCTTCAATAAAGAAAATAGTGGGTACCCGAAATTGTTTTTAAACTTGATGTCCCCACATTATGAATGATTATGTCGGTATTAATGAATTTATTTGAAAGTGGCATTTTGCACCTCTAATACAGAAAACCTTAGCGACTAAATTCATATCTCTTACTATCTATGAGACTCATACATTTCAGGTTTATATTGGAAACAAGGTATTTATTATGATGACAACTTTATATACTTATTACCAAAATTTCCTATTGCACAACTGAAAAATTATCTTCGTAAAACGATAAAATAAATACATAAATAAATAATTAGATAAATAAATTTAAAAAAAAAAAATTGTGCTAAAAACAATAGAAACTTAAAATATTTTCTTAAGATTTAAATTTTTTTAGATTTCTCTAAATAGATACTATAATTACACTTTCTTATTATCTATGTAATTGTATATAGAAGAAAAAACCGATAAATAAGGAAATGACTAAAATGGAAAATAGCATTTTGTTATACTTAAATGACAAAAAAATTAACATAAAATGTTTGGCTTATGCTTCATTATATTGGCAACTTACAAGAATATATACAAAGTCGTTCGATGTCTGCATAGTTACCTACACTACATGTTTCCTTTTTTAATTAATTAAGAAGGTGGGATAAAATTACGTAAAAATATTATAAATACCCAATTTGAATAACTAAATAGGCTGTTAGGTATTAAAAAATCTTTATAATTATTTGGCGAAAATACTCTAAATATGATATGAAAGATTATTTTTTAAGGCGAGCCACCGAGATGATAGGTATTGAAAAATAAAATCGGCTAACCTCAATAATGCATCACTAGAATCAAAAGTTCAAAAATGTGGGTAAGTTCAAAAATGTAAACTTTACCGCATCGATGCAGCCTCATGACGTTTCTGATGCGTCTAATACTGCATGATGCGATGCTGATGCTCTCTTGAAATTTGATGCACATTAGATATTTTTGAATGGGATATTGGCATCATGATGCATGTAGCATAATGGACACACAATGTAGCCAATGTAGCATGATGGACTATAGATAATATAGTAATACAGTCCTTGTATAGGTATATTATCTTTGAATTTCAACTTGAACTTACTTGAAATAGAAAATATTGAAATTATTTGAATAAAACATATTACATACCTATTTTGTGTGCAACATGTATTCAAATAGTTTAAACAATTTTAATCAAAGGTAAATACATTACTTTTTCAACAGTTTCTGTTTCGGAATTATTCCTGTTGGTGTTAATACCTACATAATATGGCAAGTAGTTATAATTCTACACATGACAAGCATCTTGGACACGCATCACCAAATTTCCTGATGCATTGTTTTGACGCATCAGATGCAAAAATGAACTTTTGATTTTTCGTTGTGATGCGTCTGATGCGTTTTTGAACTTTTGACTCTGCCTCATGCAAGCAGTGATGCATTTTTGAACTTACCCTGTATCACACGCATCACAACCAAAAATTAAAAGTTTTGTGTTTTCATGCGTTAAAACAATGCATCAAAAAATTTGGTGATGCGTGTTATGTGCGTAATATAATATCACAGCCAACTTACATTTAAAATATAGGTGGCTGTCGCGACTATGGTAATATGAATAAAAGATTATCTATAATAATAAGAATTATAACTACTTGTCATATTATGTATCAATATCATGACAGTCATAGGAATAATTTCGAAAAACTAGTTGTTCAAAACGATGAATTCATTTACCTTTCATTAAAATTGTTTAAACTATTGGAACACATCCTGCACTCATACGCCGTGTTCCGATATATACTGCCAGTACTGGAAGCACGGTAGATTACGATGTCACGGCAGTACACTGGTAAGAGCGTTCCATTTTAAATTGTCATATTTCATGAATAACGAAACGAATCTACAGTATACTGGTTACTCCACTACTGTGAGTGCCTTACCTCGGTGAAACCACGGCCGTGTTCGATTCGTGGTATAAAAAATTCTCGCGCATGTGCACCATTAAACAAAAATTCAAATTATTTGACGTTTACTACCATATTTGGAAACTTGTAGACGTTATACAAGGTGGTCCCGAATTATGTACCGTAATTGCTAGAGCTGGTAGTACGTTCAAAAATAATGGTACCTGTTCATGTACACTTTTTTTCAGAACTCAATAATAAGGGAGATACAACTCTGTAAAGGGGTGAAACGAAAACCATTATTTCCTAAATATTTTCCAAACGCTTTTGAATAACGGATTGATATTTTAGGGGTACTTATTTTGCGTCAGAAGGATTAAATTTATGTCAACACTTATTCCACCACTCATGACTAAGGGGTGGTGTTGGGTGGTGGGTGTGAGTTATCACGTCTTTTCTTTTTTAACTTGCAATTATTTAAACAAGATCCTTGATAATATGATTCTTCAGACAATTTTACGCAAAAAAGGTATACTTGTTACATTTCGATAAATATTGCCGTTTTCGAGTAATTTAAAGTAGAAGTATCTATTTCCAAATTATCCCCTTATCATAAGTGATGGAATAATTTATACCATAAATTTAATTATCTTAATGTTCATACACACCCCTAGATTATGAATCGAGTAATCAAAAGCGCCCAAAATTGTTTTTAAAAGAAGTTAGTTTCGTTCCACCCCTCTACATTTTACCCCTCTGCTTTATCTATTATTGAGTTTTGGAAAAAAGTGTAGATGAAAAGGTACCATTATTTTTGAACATACTATCAGCTCCAGCAATTACGATACATAATTCTGGACCAACCTCTATATTTAAATTTTTGCTATGCACATGCGCAAATGCACTGGAATTTCTTATACCACAAATCGAACACGAGGCAGTACTTACAGTAAAAAAATGGCGTCCATTAATGACGTCATGAATGTTTTAAGCACTGACAGAGCACTGACAACACATTACGGAACGGATGACACTACTGGTGCAGTACTCACAGTGTATATCGGAACACGCCTATAATATATATTTTGTTTAAATAATTTTAAAATTTTTAATTTCAAGTATGAACTTGTCTATATCTAGATTTGAATAGATTGAAGTTGAAATTTAAAGATAATATATACATAAATTACCTGTATTGATAAATTACACAGCCACACAAAAAAAAATTTCTGACCTAGAGGTCTCACTATATGTACTATATGTTTTTGGGGTCGCTGAATCCCAATTTGGGGTCAGTTTCATTCCAGTACATCTGGGTTCGGCCATAACCTCAAAAAACACCCTCAAAATTAACAAATATAGCAATTTTGAGGATGTTTTTGAGGTTATGGCCGAACCCAGATGTACTGGAATGAAACTGACCCGAAATTCGGATTCAGCGACCCCAAAAACATATAGTACATATAGTGAGACCTCCAGGTCAGAAATTTTTTTTTTGTGTGGCTGTGTTATCTATAGTCTACTCATGCTATATTATCTATAGTCAAATCAGAGGCTAAATAATGCCAAGATCCCGTTCAAAAACATCAAATGTGCATCAAATCTTCATCATGTAGTACAAGCATCAACATCGCATCACGTAATATTAGACCCATCAGAAAAGTCATGATGCTGCATCGATGCGGTAAAGTTTACATTTTTTGCGTTACCCAAAGATGTACGTATGCGCATAATTTCTATATTATTTGAGAATCAACTTTTCTCCTGTTTTTCGAATATCGTACAAGGAGAGTTGTATTATTACTACTCTTAATCGGTATAGTATAATTAATCACGTCGATTAATCGCATTTAAATAGTGAATTTAAATAATAAGATTACTTTTCGCAAAAAATGAAAGTGTTTTACTATTATTTATCTGTTAGCACAATTTTAAGCAACATGTCACAATTTCTCTTCGTGAAATTTTAATATGCACTAGTATATATGGTCTCGTATTAAATATCTCGGCTTCAATTCTAAAAACATGATTCGTTTCAGCACGAATACTTCTATGGTTGAGCATAACCGTTTTTCATATTTTCCCACGAAATGGCGACTTGTTTAATACAGAATACAATATTTTGCTATTTACTACTTTTTTTTAACTTTGATATCGTGAGAATAAGTTTTTGGAATACTAAGCAATGCGTAACGATTGATCTTAACAATGGAGACGTTTGCCAGTTAAAACACATGAAACAACTGAATATTTGAAACTCATCAAATCGTATCTATTCTGAGTACTTAAGAAAGCTGTTCAAGATCATGATTACGGATATCAAATATATTTTCCAAAGATCTTTGTCCTAAACTGAGCCATATGGTGTGTTTTTTATATTTTGAAACATTTTTTAATTGTAACAAGATAACACGTATTTTAAGTTTCAACAACGGATACGTTAGTAAATACAAGAGATCAAAGTAGGATATGGATTCTCCATCAAAAGTATCGTACTTTATAAAAATGTTTTCGTTGTCAAAAGAATGAATTCGTCTTGATGTCATAGCTTATATGATATATCCTAGATACAATATAATATACGCACAACAACCGACAGTTCAAGCACCAATGGATTTGAAATATTTAATTCATGCGAAGTAAATCGATATACTGTCTGCATTTTTTGATTTCGTAGCTCGAACGAGTAGCATTTTCCGGGTGACTCGATACCGAAAATTAGTTAGTTTCGTTCTTACCGGTACATTCTCCGTTCTCATCGCTTCCCTCCAGGACGAACTCCACGAAACTTCTTATCGTGACAGGACGGGATAATACGCTTACAGTCTTACCCAAATGTGAGATATATTTCATTCGTCAACATCGTTACTTCGAGGAGGAGTTCCGAACACAAAAAGCCGCAAAAGTTTACATTTTTTTTAATTAATATACAAATCTAACGCATGTATCACAGGCACATGGCCCAAACTTCATAGGAATTTGATTAACACGCACTGATCACAGTTTTTACTCTAAACGTCATAAACTTCGCTAATTTTCAAATTTCAAAGTTCTAGAATGCAAATTTTTCAAATCCCTCACCTCGGTGACTCTCCTTAATCAAAATTTAGACATTTTAATACACTGCTATTTTGTTATGCTATTTACTAAGCAACTAAAAAGCATTTGCGCATACTTTACTTATCGTATTATGTAATACATAGATAAAAATATGTAATATGATAAATATAAAAATATTTTTGTTTAAAAAAAGACTAAATTGTTCCACTTTTGTCAAAAAGACTCATTTCTATAAATGTCAACAATGGTGCTCTTTAATAATACGTGTACCAGTTGATTGGAAGAAACTAACATTCTTTACGTTAAAATTACTTTTACCTTAATAATATAATTACTAAGTTTTTACTAATAAAATGTGACACAAAGTTATATCACAGTCGATACAATGGGCCCATTTGTTGTGCTGTTTGTTGCAGTATTATTATGTAGAGGCGACTTTGGTGAATGAAATCGTAATAGTTCAGTAACGGTAATTGCAACCTGCACCAATCCACGTCCTTCTAATACATCAGCAGCGCAACAAACCAAATTCTATGAAAAAAAGAAGAAATAAATAAAATTAGATTATAAATTAAAATAAACATTGAATTTTTTTGACTCAATAGGGAATATGCATGTTTCTCAGAAAATTGTGAAACATTTTTTAAAATATTTTATACATGTCCTAAATACTTATGATGGTTATTTTTATTTGATTAACTTTGTTTTTCATAACGACATTAATGTCAATTATCAGCTTTAATTAGAAATCCCGCCAAAACAGTCCATTCAAGCAATGCAGCGATCCTATTGGTTGTGACACTTGTGACGTAAGCTGTGATGAAAACCCCGAATATGCCAGATGCATATACGACACATACTAATAAACCATAGATACGATATCACATTAGTGTATTTTGTTGCAACATGATCGATTACTTTTTATTCAAATATGCCCATCACTAATATACAACCGTACATGTGGTACATATGGTACACATCGTACAACAATATATGTATGTATGCAATACATACATATTATAATTAGCATGAATAAATGAGGTTATGTATATCTCTAATATATTTGTGATTTAATCATTTTTGTTAAAAATATATTTTCATTATTGTATTGTCTTCCTAAAAAATGGAAACGAAAATGAATAACGGAAAAATCATATAATTTACACGTAAAAAAATCGGAAAATGTAAAAAAAAAAAACTATAACAATTTTAAAAATTGTGTTTTGTTATCTGTGGTGTTTTGTTTTTCTCATAATTTTAATTGTGTATTCGAGTACAAATTATAATAAACTAATGATTCTAATTTACAGAAATTTAATTTAAAAATTTTGACTGTAAGATTATTATTATAGCCTTAAAAAAATTTACTTTACTTTTACTTTTTACTTTACTTTTGTTTAGCTTTTACACGTGTCATTTTAAATGTGCAATGTTGCCACGTTCAATTATGGTTTTTACAATTTTCGAGTCGACATTACATTTTTAATTTTTTAATTGCAATAACTAATAAACAATATGCAAAACTGATATAAATCTTGTTTTATTCGATTCATAAATGTCTAATGTATCTGTTAAATAAGTTTGGTCGAAAGTTTAACATTTTTTAATATCTTATAATCGTTTTTGTATTCTAGTCCATTTACGCACATTAAAAAAGTTAAATTTTGATAATTAATTTCTTGAATACTAAGAGCACAATTGATCTGAAATTTTAAAGGTCAGCGTTTTACATATGTATTGTTTACTGATTAAAATTTTAGATCGATGGTATCATTTTTTAGAGTCTATCGAAACTCCTTAAGTTATAAAAAAAAATTAAAATCGATTATAATGGGCGATGTTCCCCATGGTATATTATTTATTTTTTTTTTTATGTATCTTCTTTGTTAAAATCAGTACTCGTATTGATACTATCAAGCTTTAATGAAACATGGTTGAATTTTCTAGAAAAATTCTGTAAAAATTTATTTCTCAAAGAATTTTAGTTACTTATCCAATCGAATCCAATTATTCGTTAAATATATTCGATAGGAGTACAAAATTTCCCAACAAATAATATCCTTCTAAAATATTCACAATAAAACTAATATATTTATTATTAAGGGCCGGTATTATAAAACTAAAATAAATCGGTAGATAATTATCCCTAGGTTTAATTTATTTAATGAATAAAAGTTAACTGGGTATTATAAAATATTCTACCAACTAAAATAATTATCCTTTGATAACTATTTTAGTTGACCAGCCTCGTGTTCGATTTGTGGTATAAAAAATTCCAGTGCTTTTGCGCATGTGCATTACTAAACCGCGCGAACATATTAGCAAAAATTTAAAAATATAACGTCTACAAGTTTCCAAATATAGTAGTAAACGTCAAATAATTTGAATTTTTGTTTGCGCGGTTTAATAGTGCCCATGCGCGAGAATTTTTTATATCACGAATCGAACACGGCCCAGATAACCTTAGCAACATTATAGTACTGACGGAAAATAATCAAATGATTTCTATAATCGATTATTATTACTTCGGTAATTTCAATAATAGAATGACTATTTGATTATTAAAATCATTATTTTCTATTAATTTGATTGTTAAAATCATTCATACTGTAGCTTCAGATAGTTTGTAAAATAAATTGAATGATTATATTAAACTATTTCGAGATATTTTAAAAATTGAATGATTGATTATTTTTAAATCAATTATGCCCAACGCTACTCTGTAGCTAGAGTAGATTCTGTATATACATGTCAAAAATGTGTCAAACATCAATTTTATAGTTGGATTCTTATTTAAAATTGCAGTTTAAATTTGAGTATGGGAAAAATTAGAAAATTTTAAAAGCAAAATTTATTATATAGGTATTGTAAAATATTAAAATATTAATGAAAACAAAAAATAGATATAATACTTATAAATTATATTTATTTCGCTAGAATATTGCTTAGTAATAAAGCGAATAGGGCAGACATATTGAAAATTAATCTCTCAGATAAAATTTATCCGCTTGATTTTCTAAGGATAATTTATACCACAGATTTAACTACCAGATATATTTATCTTTCGTTTATAATACTCAAATCTATAGAATAAACTGATTTATCCCAGAGATAAATTTATTCTATCGTTTATAATACCGGCCCTTAATAAAACAAAATTAGTAGAAATTGATATTCGCGCGAAATCGCGTACTTGGTCACTTGTACTGTCGCCACTTATTGATAGCGCGAATTCGTACAAATACGCGCGAACATCAATTCGCACGAAGTCACTTGCCTTGTAACCGTAGCCTTAGCGGTAACATTGGTATTTGGTATGGTCCAGCAATATTTGTATTGAACTTCACTTGATCACTAAAAGGTGGTTAACAAATGGTCGCCAAAATCAAACCACACAATAATTTCAAAAAAATGACCGACCGATTAGTGCGTGTGAGTTACTCTTTACACTTACAGTTTAGGAATAAAAAAAAAAAAAGAAATTAACAAAATGTGACTTATCCAATAATAAAATTTAATTTAAGCACCAATTACATATTATTTGTTAATATATTACCTTATATGTATACAATATAATAAAAAATATTCTTAAAAAAATATAAAATTAAAAAAAAAACGTCTTCAGCTTAAAATTATTTTTTTTTTAAAGTTGGATATATATATATATATATATATATATATATATATATATATATATATATATATATATATATATATATATATATATATATATATATATATAATATTAGCGAAAATAAATGCACATTAAAGGAATAAAAAGATTCTTTGATAAAGTATTACATTTCTTAAGCGTGGAACTTATGAAAAAATAAGATAAATACATGGACGAAAAAGCAAAGAGTACTGGAACAGTATGATAAAGAATAAGCTTTACTGACTAGAGAGTAAAAATAATCTGGAAATACTTAATATTTAATAAAAAAAAAAAAAAAAGTTTTACAAAATATGGTAACGTTATTTTTCTACTCCTGTTGAAGAACACACTCATTACATATCCGTTAATTGTTGAGAAATTATGAAAATTGAAAACAAGGAGTCGACAGCCTGCAAGATTATTAAAAATAACTTATAAAAAGTTCCTTTTTACTCTTTACTCGACGCGTTTCGATCAATTTATGATCATTTTCAAGAGATATATATTTTGGACAACCATTGTCGGAATAAAATAAATAATTAGTCGACTTAGAAAAAGTAATAATGTAAGTTGTATTGTAACAACAAAAACTCGTCATATATATTGTTGAGAAAGTTAGGCATCATTCAAAGGTGTGCAGGAATAATCATTACTCAATACCTTTCGACCAATGAAATCACCGTATTAACGGTATTAACCATTATTCAATGGGTTTGCGATTGTTTTTTATATAAGTTTTAATTTCATATATGTTGCGTAGTAACGTGTAAGTAAACAAAACAATTTAAATTTTATATTGATCGTTTCCATAGATACATATACAAACATTTAATGAAATTAGAGATAAATTGACAATTTTATTCTTTTAATTTAAAATTTATAGTAGAAAAAATATAATATTCTACTCGCTTGCAATGGCTATTACTCACTCAGATGCATTACGACACTCGCCTCGTAAACTCAGCTCGTGTCGCAATTTAATCTTCATGGATAATAGCTATTATTATCAGCTCATTGAATAATATACTATTTTCCAGTTGAAAAATAAAATAGCGTATCTTATTTCTTAATTAAAATAAAGTCTATCAAATCTTTTAACGCAAATTGCCATTAGGATACTATAAAAAAAATAAGATGCTATCTTAACTAATATTTTAAATATGAAAGTAAAGTTTGCTTTATTTTCTTTCACGCCTTAACCGCTTAACCAATCGTCTTTAAACTTTGCACAGAGAACATTATAGACTACTTTTTATCCGAGGGAAATATTTTGGGAGTTTTCACTGTTTGTACAGTTGCGTGCACGCGCAATCTAACTGTTGACTATGTAAGCATGCAACCAATGCAACTGAAGTCAACAAAAAGATCCAGACTAGTACAATGAACAACATGCGTAGCCCAGTGATAGACTGTCTCGTGTTCGATTTGTGGTACAAAAAATTCCAGTGCATTTGCGCATGTGTATTTCTAAACCGCGCGAACATATTATCAAAAATTTAAATATGTAACGGCTACAAATTCCCAAATATGGTAGTAGACGTCAAATAATTTGAATTTTTGTTTACGCGGTTTAATAGTGCACATGCGCGAGAATCTTTTATACCACAAATCGAACACGGCCCTGGGCTACGCATGTTGTTATAGGTGTTATATATGTGGTAAATATTAGGTATATGCCTAAGAATCACTGAGTACTGAATCGAACATATCAATATTATGTTTCCTAGAGATACCACAAGCATTAAATTGTGAAACATGACTTCATTTTATTAAACCCAATTTGTAACCACGGAGACTTGTTTATAAATATTAGATAAACCATTAAATTAATGGTTTGAACGCCATTAAAGTAATCATATCAGTCAATTTTTTTGCTTCAGTAGCTTTTATAAATTTTTATAAAGAATCATGTTATCGACAACGAAAAGCTATAAGCTTTAATAACTCAAAAAAATTATTACTTGAACCTAATAATGTCAATTTTTTGATAAATTAGTTTTTACCTGAAGATGACGAGACCAGGGGTGAAGAATTAGGCCAAAAAGGAAAAATGAAGGTGTTTTTGAAATGTATCAGAAAATACTGGATTTTCTTGTTAGTAAAAGTTCTATAATTTCTTATTCTCAATCATTTAATTGGTTTGTTGACTACATATTGGCATAAGATTTTTTTTCACTATTGCTTTCATACTTCGTAATTTTTCTTTCTCGAGGGCAACAGAAAGTAATTTGTCAATAGTTTGCACATGTAACTCTTGGGTCATAATTCATGCTTTTATGACCTTTGCAAAACTATCGTTCTAATCATCACGTTCCCTTGAACACGTGTTTGGAATAACAGTCTGCATTACAAACTCATGTACGTTTAGAGGACAGGAGATTTGAATTGTACACATATTTTGAGTGTTACAAAACCGTACGGATTTCGAGACAACAGTGCCTCCTAATGAGCAGGCAAATGGAAATACGCAGCCCTGCGTATAATACAGAATGCTATCACCAACAAATGATTAATTTAAGCCACGCATTAATCGAAAGGCGACCAGAATGGGCTAGAAGACATGGCAAAGTATTTATGCGCCGTCTCACACAGCTATATCACTGAAAAACACCTTTAAATCGCTTGGATGGGACATCCTTTCGCACCCGCCGTACTCCCCAGACCTGACGCCATCTGATTATAACCTCTTCGCATCAATGGGGCACGCGCTCGCAGAGCAGCACTTCAGCAATTTCGAGGAAGTTAGAAAATGGCTCAACGAATGGTTTGCTGCAAAAGACAAGCATTTTTTCTGGCATGGTATTCATAAATTACCTGAAAGATGGGCGAAATGTGTAGAAGCCGATGGCCAATATTTTGAATAAAATAAAAATTTTTTTCCTTGAAAATTACGTTTTTTTTTTCTTTTTTTTTACCAAAAAACCGGAAAAAACTTATGCATACACCTGGTAAAAATTTATCTGTCCAAAATCGGGCGAATAGTTATTTTCTTGTTATATTCTACTGACAAAAGTATCTGACAATGGTGAATACCAGTTTGTTGAAATGTTCTATGATTAAGATAAATTCTGTAGAATAAATATTTAACTGGCAATGGTGAATACGAGTCGTTTTTAAAGTTAGGTCAATAATATTTGTCTTATGAAACATACGCCAGTGAGTTGATTAATTTTACCCACTCCACTTGCACAAACGAAGGAAGGTCTCTCATTTCAAAATTGTTTGGCTATACAAAAAAGGAATTATTATCTATAATATTTATCTGGCATCACAGACACTAAAAAACAGTTGGACTCATAAGTACTGTCGGTACACTAACAAACGGAGGGCACGGGTTGGTAAATTGACTTCAGGATGAGACTTCGTATATTAATAGTATACCTTTAGGGTGTTGATATGCTAAAATAGTAAAATGCACTAGCCAGCCGTCTTCGAAAAAAATGTTTCTAAAATTTTTAAAATTATTTTGATGTCTTTTATACAAAGTTAATGTGACAGTCATATAGACCCGAAACAACCGTGATCGCTCGCTCGGGAGTTCTCGTCTAGCATCTGTCGTGTGCAGACGTGTTTTTAAACAGCTCCAGTGTATGAATCTTAGTGAAGTGTGTGTGTAATATAGCCTCAAACAAAGAAATTTCAAATAAAATAAATATTGCACGGTTGTCTTTTGTCAATCAGTCGTCTTTAACGTTAGAAGTAACTTATAATTGTAAACTATATTTTATTTTTAAATAAAGATTAATTATTTTTAAACATTAATACAAAGTGTTATAATTATAAATAAACCCAGCACTTGGAAGCATATACGACGATATCAAATCAGAATGGATTTGATCAAAATGGATTTGATCAAACAAGAGGAAGGAATTTGTTCAAGAAAGAAGTTGCGACTACCATTTCGACGACACGACGTGACCGGTTGATGGTTGCCTCAGCTCAAAATAATTGACAACCTGGTGTCAGAAGTTCCTGACGGTATCAAATAACTGTTCATCTCACCCGGGATACAACATATGAAACATCGGCACACTCATGCCAGTAGCAAAATCAAAAAGCTGCAATGTAAAGGCAGCAGTGACATTATACAAAAACTGATATTGTTAACGAACAACACAAGTGAAATAACAACAATGCCAAAAATAAATAAAAGTGGTTGTTGGATTTCTTAAATACAATCTAATAAAATATATGCAATCGGCATTACTGATCAACTATGATATTATGTAAATTAATACTTTATCAATGGCATCTCGTATCTTTAAGTGTTCTTTGTCCTTTGTCAATGTCCCCTAAGTAACTCATACAAGCCTTTCTTTATTTATTTAATCGTATCAAGTTTCAAGTCTCAAATTACGTTTATATTACTTATATTTATTTAAATGTACATAATGGGGTATTTGACAGCAGTTGAAAAAACATCTATTTTGAATTTTAAATAATTGCTCGAGTCATAATGATACTGAATATTGCTTTTTTACAAGTTATTTCATTCAAAAATATAAAAATTTTAATTAAATAAAATTACAAAATTTACGTTAAAAATGACGTAATCAAAAACATCAAGCAAAAGCAGCTTACGTCACAAGCTCGTTCGAATATGTAGGTATTATATTGTAGTTAGGAAAAAAATTGTTTACTTTTTTGGTAACTATGAAAGAAATTTTTAATTATTAATTTTCATTACTAGACCTACTACTACTACTCAATGTTTTAGAGCCAATGACGTCATGCGATATGATGTCACAGAAAGCATCGTTTTGGCGATCTTTTTTAAAACTGAAATTTGATCCGTGATTTTTATTAAAAATATAGTACAAAATAATTTAAAAATGTGTATTATGAGTTTAACAAGAAGTAATAAACACACTAAGATGGTTTTTAAAAAATTGTCAAATACCCCATTACTTCGTTACTTCATTGTTATTATAAATTTATATTATTAAATTCTAAAGCTAACAAAAGTGTAATTATCAATAAAATTAATCATTTTAATAAACATAAAACACCATTAATGGTGTTTTGAGACACCGAAACCGGTCGACATGTTGAAGATTGGTTAAAAATTCTGTTTGGTTTTTTGCTGGTCTTAATATTGAGGTTTATCGCCAAATAAAGTCAAATAATGAAATTACAAGTTCAACAAAAACTGTTTGAAATATATATGAATTTATTTGATTAAGAATAGAAACATTAATGCGAGGCGAATTTGAATTGAAAAATAATTAATCAATCTATTAATAATAATTTTTATTATCAGAGGTTTCTTTCAGAAATAACTTCATTAATATATAAATGTCAAAACTGTTTCGGTATCGGATCGCGTTCGGTAATAAAGGTTTTTACGTTATGAGAATCTATATTTTAAAAACAAAACAGCAAAAATTTTATGAATTGTCAAAACCTAGTAAACAAAACCTATTTGTTTTTTTGGTCACTAGCTTGCGGATCTAACGATAAATTTTACGATTCCCAATAAGGACATTCGACAAAAAATGTAGCTGTAACACAATTGTTTCAACTGTCAAAATAACGTTACCATAAATTTTACGTTATGCAATAACTTAATATATAAATTTGTACATTACTGGGTGGAATATGTAAAATATAATTCATTAATCAAAATAATCTAACAAATAAATAAATCAATAAATAAAGCTACCCATATTAACTTAAATAGCTACAGATAAAATTTTTAAACACATTTGATATTTGAAATGTCATTGAAAAGTATGAAACTTGACTAGGCTAATTATATTTAATAAAACAAAAAAGTTTCCTTAATACTAAATTTAAAAGATATGCATTTAAAAACCATTTACAAAAATAAATATTCTACAAAAATTATTTTTATTTCTTAGAGAAAAACTTTTGTCTGCTTGATTTTAAATTAATTAAGGCCGTTCATTTTAGCATATTTATGCTCTACAATTTTTCGTTCGAAGCTCTTTAATAATCTGAGCAAATTCATATTTCATTTACCACCAAATATAGCTGTTTTTAAATATCACAAGAAATTTATTTTTGACATGACAACGTCTCACTCCGCATAGCAGGGCCTGTATGTGCAAAAATTAACTTTTCTAGCTTCAACTGTATCTGGTAAACTATAAGTAACACACATATATTCGAAATCCTGGTACCATTCATCTATTTAACCCACTGAAATCCTCACATACATATTTCTATTTGTAGAATTTTAATAAAATTTTACGCAAATACCTAGAATGGGAGTATTAAGTAAAATTCAGATAATCTTTTCAGAATAAATACAAAAATCTATATTATATCGAATACTCAAGGCGTTTATTTATGTAAAAACTCTGACGGAAAATATAAAATAAATTTATCAAAGTTGAAGTTGCAATGGCTGCTAAACATCCACCCTATTCTCCAGATCTAACGCCCAACGACTTTTATTTATTATGTCCTCGGCTCAAGGAACACCCCAGAGGTAAGAAATTTGAGGATAATAGGGAAGTGATGATTTACTCCGACTGCTCGTATTCAAATGAATATATCTTCACGAAATGACGTTCTATTTAACAATTTTTTGACTGAAAAGTTATACGACCACTTTTCGCTGAGATATTATCGGACTTTGAATGGAAAAGGATCATTTTGTCTTTGACCATCGATATCTCAGTGAACCAATGATCACACAGAAAATTGAAGATGGGTTTTAAAAACTCGAATAAATTTTCTACAAAGATTAGCCATTGTTTTTTCGGAAAAAAATTTCTTTGCATACTCTACATGAATTTGAAAAATCAAGTGCTGAATTAAAAATATCGAGCAAATCATTAATGTTAAGTGGGCCTTTTACAGTTCAATATACCCACAAAAACCCCACCGAGTTTCAATTTAATCCATTCAACCGTTTTTTTGTTTCGTTCGATTGAATTTCTGAAAAAATTAAAGGATCATTTTTTTGCTCTTAAACTTTCAGAACTTTTGACAAAATGAAAAAACAAATTTTCTCGGCTTTTTTCACATTTTCATCAATAACAGTACTTAAATTTATAAAAAAATTTCTTAATTTTAAAAAAGAAATTTTTTTCTAAAATTTTTCAAAAAATTTTTGAAAATTGATTCACGTTGCTTTAAAAATTTTTTTATCGCAAGATCTCGAAACTAGAAACTTCCAGCTTTAAAGTTCTTTGCTTATGACTCCGATACGACCATTTTTCACGAAAATACAACCATTCGAAAAATCGCTAAAAATTTGGAATTTTTTTTTTTTTGATCCTTTAATTTTTTCCGCTAGTGTATATACATATATAAACAGGTTTGGTAGTCCTTATTGAATTACAAATTGTAAAGAGAAATATCCCCCCCCCCTTTCGATCTTAGCCTGGTCGTCCTTTAGATGCGGAAACGTGCGATATTTAATTCGGACGAATACGCATGAAAACGGACGAACGATCCAAACAGCTGTGAAGCTATACATCCTCGTCCAGTGAAAGCGTCTCGTTCGTCCGTTTCCATGCGTATAATTGCGACATGCGAACAGATCCAATTTTGTTTGGATTTTGTCGCGCGAACAAGTCCATTCCATGAGATTTTTATTTTTATTGAAATGAAACTGAAGGTAAATTACAATTATAACTGTGTAACTTTGCATATTACGTGCCATAAATTGTTTTTTACGTATTTTTATAGCATATATAGCTTGAGAAAAGGAAAATTAAAAAGAAAAATACTGACGAATATTAGGCTAGTGGACGGACAGTAGACATATCGTTTCGGATGAACGACAAACGTGTGTAATCGTCCGAATTAAATATCTCACCTTTCCGCATCCAAAGGACGACCAGCCATAGGTAGCGGTTACACTGGATACGAATTCATCCGAAAATTCATTCGTATGAATTCGTACGAGTTTACCCGAGTTAATACGAATTAAACAAATGCATACATTTAGACATGCGTGGTTACACTGCTTACGACTCTTTCGTACGAGCTCCTACGACTTTTTGATACGACCAAAATATTTTGTTTTTTGATGCGAATTCGTACGAAAAAAATGATGCATATAGAAAAAATAATTATTTTTGTTGAATAAAGGCGGTCTTTAAGGGATCGGTAACATAAATATCATCATAATAAAAAGTTAAATAAAAAATTGTGGAATGAAGTGGCAGAGGAAATGTTTAGATAATTTTTTTTAATTAAATATATTACGATATAACAAAGCTAACCTAACCTAACAAAAACATTTAAAATATGTGTAATGAAAAATTAATTAACTAAATATTGGAGCTGAAATTTTATTTAAAAATTCAGTTTAAATTTAAATGCGAATTCGTATTACGATTCCGTATCCAGTGTAACCACACAGTCGTACGAATAAATTTCGTACGAGCTCGTACGAATCAATTTTCGTACGAATTCGTATCCAATGTAACCACAGCCTTATGCATGTAAATGCCTTCAATAAAGAAAGATCTCTTATTAAACCAGATGTTCGACGGTATTACATATAATATGTTAGTGTTTAATAGGTTCACTTCTAAAACAAACAAACGCATCACATTGTAAAATGTGTTTCATTCCATTAATAATAGGCAGACGTTGTCATGCACAAAACATCCGGGGCCGTGTAAGCGACACAACCGATCCCTTCTCTGACAAATGTACAATAATTTATTGTTGATATAAAAAAGCTGAAATATTATAAAATGTATATAAAACTTTAAATATATAAGAGATAATACTGATATAATTTTAACAATGTATCATAGCTTATCAAAAGTAATAAATGATTTCTTTGGGAATATATATTAATTTGTAAGCGCATTTTCTGGTATACGAAAAGTACTTCCGTTTGTACTGCAAATTCATTAAATACTTTCAGATACGTGAAATATAAGTACATTTAAATATTAATTGAAATTCACAAAGCTTCGCAAAGATTACTAATATGTAAAATATTTGTAGATAATAACGCCCACCTAACTTGATATAAATTTGCGACAAATAAAACTCAACGAACCGTCCGTTTTCATATTATCTTTAGCACACTAAGAATGGACCAACAGAATAATTATAAATTTAAGTAGACTTTATTACCCACAAGTATCAAAGATCTTTATTTAATTTTTTTTTTGTTAAAATTGAATAGAATATCACTTTTATTAAGTATCATTTAGATATATTTTATACTTAATCTAAACTTTTAAAAAATCCATGATTTTTTTTTAGTTGATCTAAAATTTAATCAGGTATTGGAAAAATGATTAGAAAAATGATCGTAGTGATGAACATAGTCAAACAAAAAACCGAGACTATGATGTCGGTTGTGGTCCTTTCTTGCGGTGATCTATAGCCGGTGTAATCTGTCTTCGGGGGGCCTAACTGAACCAACGACTTCACTGCAGCGAGTAGTGCTTCCGCTCCTTCACGACCCCCCGACGTTGTAAACGCAATCACATCATTACTGGAGCACAGCTGCCCCTGCAACCAGACATCATAGTCTCAGCTTCACAATCAGGGGATCTCTACCTTTAACAAATCTAGCAATCTATTATAAATATTACTAAAAGATTGCCAAACTTATTAGAGTCAAAAAATTTAATCATTAAAAAAATCTAAGCTTTCAAAACTAATTAATTTGTTTAAATCTTACCTCTTCGACTCCAATTTTCCGACACGCTTCCAAGAAATTATCAACATTCCTTCGACATCTAGCCATTGTTAATTTTGGCTAAAAATAAAAAAAAAAAACATGTATAAATTTAAAACAAATATTTCAGAGTTTTCATAAAATACGGTAAACTATACCATAACGTTATTTTGACGTACCATTATATAAAATACGATAGAGTTCATTTCAAATAAGTTATATAATTTTAATATTAAATTGTATAATTTTAAGAAAAGTGGACAACTTCTTTGAAATGAATTCTATAGCAAATTTTTAACCAATTCAAAAATATAAGGAAACGCCCCTAAACTACGTATATAGTTACATTTTGATCGTTTTTTAACTTCTCCCCCCTCCATTTAGAGTATGCGGAAAGTATACTTTCCGCACGCAAAATTGAATCAAAACACGCAAGGCTACCTCTTGAAATTTTATTTAATAAATATTTAATAATTATTTCTATGGAAACCACTATCAATAGTATATTATTCAACGGGCTGGTAATAATAGCTATTACTCAGATAAAATTGCAACACGAGCCGAGTTTACGAGGCAAGTGTCGTAATGCATCTGTGTGAGTAATAGCCATTGCAAGCGAGCAGAATGCTATATTTTTTCTACGACTTATTGGCTTCCACGTCCATTATAACCGTGATCCGTCCAATAAAATCTTATCTATAGAATATACAGTAAAACCCCTCGTAAGTTACGTTTTGAACCTCTCGTACGTTATATTTTCTCCTTTCTTACTGCACCTACTACAGTTTAAAGTGCATGCGTAGTTCTATAGTAGTGAATACGTGGCAATGTGCGGTTTGTTAAAGTACATAACGTGTACCCTTGTAAAGGTATAAGGTACATGTATCAATTTTTTTTAAAACACTTTAAATGAGAGAATAGAGGAATTATAACTTATGAGAGGTTTTCTGGTCCCAACTGCACGACTTATGAAGGGTTCTACTGTATTTATATTACTTCGAATCGGTTACGAGATCGTCATAGAAGTTTTCACTTTAATCGCGTGGTTTTAACGACACGCACATTTTTTTTTTCAATGAAACCATAATATATTTAAGAATTTTGCAAAAATTAGTTTATGTTTCAAAACTACCGATAACTACTTTGTGAACGACGGTTAGGTCAACACAGCTGATTAAACTGTGAAAATTATATTATCGTATAGTTTACGTTTTACAAAAACTACAGCGGAGCTTCGAAGATAGCATGATGTCGGTTCTTTTTTGTGACGTAGTTTCCTCATAACATTTTTTAAATATATTGCAGACCCAATAGGGGTGTGGTATATTTTTATTTGGGGTGTTGGTGAATACTATAAATTACGCTGAATATATGTACCTATATGTATTATAAA
Organism: Brachynemurus nebulosus; assembly: GCA_035578155.1. NCBI lineage: Eukaryota > Metazoa > Arthropoda > Insecta > Neuroptera > Myrmeleontidae > Brachynemurus > Brachynemurus nebulosus. Next base: position 1,915,905 of record JAPWDM010000050.1, on the reverse strand, counting down.
TAACATTTAATATACCCTGAAAAATTAAAATACTAAAATCAGAGACATAGTTCCAGAACATTCTATACAGAAACCAGCAAAGATATTAAAAAAAACTGACTTCATCATTGTATTGGTCATTGTAAAAAATTCCAAATAAGTTGATAAAAATTCTAAAATATTCTATTTTATTACTCATGCGAGAGAAGTACTAACTTGGCGTACATATTTCTGTACGCAAAATAGCTGTTTGCCCATACTGTACTCTTCCCGCATACTTTTTTGCGTGTGGAAACTAACTTTCCACACGCAAATTGACAATAAAACATGCAAAATTTAATCAAAACACTCAAAGCCGCCTCTTAATTTTTCATCTAATAAATATTTCATAATTATTTCTATAGAAACCACCAGCAAAGTAATTTAAACGATAATTAATTCAGAAAAAAAAAAGACGAACACTTAAAAATATTATTTTAAAAAGTAATAAAAATGTCAAAAATAGTAATAATAATAGAAAAAAGTATGTGAAATTCGTAATAAAAAATAGTATGTGCAACTCGTGCAGGATTGTCGATTGCCCCACTCAAGCGATTGAGTGCACTCACTACGTTCGTGCGCTCAACTTCGCTTTCGTGGGCAATCGACAATTTCCCGCACTTATTGCACAATATACTATTCTTCAACTAGCAAAGATATCAAAAAACTGATTACACCATTGGATTTGTTATCGAAAGAGAGGCCAAATCCCACATCTTGAAAAATATTGTAGAGTAAGTATTCGTCAAATTCGATTTTTTATCGAAAGAGAGGGCAAATACAAGTGTTCCCAAATGTTCTATTCATTAACCAGTCAAGAAAACGAAATATCGTCTTTACCATTGGGCTGGTCTTCAAAAAAGCGGTCAAAGTGCACAATTAGACAAATGTTTTAAAAATCGATTTTTCAGTATTCTTGTTGGTTGTCAAATAGAATATTCGAGAACTTTGAAGTCGATTTGTCCATATTTTAGCTTGCTACTGAATAGAATATTGTAGAACTTTTATTTAATTCCACTATTTAATGCCTCTTTTTGAATGACCAATCTAATGGTGAAATCGGTTTTTTGATGCGTTTGTTGGTTTTCGAATAGAATGTTCTGGAATCTTTTTTAATGACCAATATAAGGATAAATTTCTAATGGTAAATATGAACTAATAACAATAACATGCTTTTGTAAAGAAACAATATAAACCTACTCATAAATAAATTTGTGAATAATAAATGTGTTGAATTTTTTGAAAAAATGTATAAAAAAATTTCAGACAAAAAGGTCTGTAAACCGCTCATGAAATATCTATCACACGAAAACACATATACAATTATACATATAAACTTTGTTTATGTTTTGATTTATGTACCACATGCTATGATCGAACATGCTATCTTCGTAGCTGGGCTGTATTAAGAAACTAAAACTTACAACTGCAGGTGAAGGCACATGAATACTGGCAACAGATCTTGGTTTAACATGGTTAGCTAAATGACAAAGAACCACTCCATCCGTAAGAGCTGGTGCTAAATCTTCAGGTAATTCCATTTTTAATCTCGTTTCAATAATCTAATAATAAAAATAAATTATTTTTTTTGAATTTTAAATATTAACTAGAAATAAAACTTACCGTTCGCAATTGCTCAATTAAATCAGATTCTTCTCTTGCTTTATCAAATTCCCTTCGCATGGTGAAGCTCAACTTTTCCGGCGGAATATCATGATTCCACGTTAACGTTCTACCGCCTTTATTGCATGGACTTTTGGTCGGACCATTCGATGGACCATTAACATAACCAACTTGTGTAGTAACTAACTTTGGACTTGCTGATTTGAGTTTGCCGGGACTAGGAACGTGATCGTGAGACAAAACGCCACTAGAACTTTTCACAGGCGACGTCGGTTTCACATAGATCTCTTGTTTATTGCTACTGTATTTTGGAGATTGCACATTTAGTCCATTATGTTGGGATTCGATTGCTCCGTTGATTTGCGCAGATACGGTATTTGTGTGACTGGTGCATACTCGTGTTACTGGCGGTACTTTTTGAATGGGTCTTTTTGATGGTGTGGTCGCGGTACTGGTATCATCGAATATTTGCTTTGGATGACTACTTAAAGCTGAATGTAAAGGAGTAGGGTCTGACTTTGACGAGGCCAGTCCAGTATGAGATGTGATTTGGTGTGTTGGGGTATTTGGTTCTGTTTTTGTGTGATTGTTATCCGCGGAGGAGGAACTGTGGTCACGGGTTCGATATACAGGTACATCTTGGTTTCGTTGTTGACGTAATGCTTCTTTATATTCCCTGTGGTGCAAATTGTTTTCAAGAAATACTTGCAAGTAAGTAGCAAGGTGTATGGGTTTTGGGTTAATAATATACGTTATTAGAATTTTTGGTTACAACTAAACCACTACCTTCATCTAATAGGGTACTTGACTGAAGTTAAAAAAATATTCTAAAGGCATTGTTTTTCCATATCAGTTAAGTGATTTTTTTATTTTCGACAAATTCTGTAAAAAATCATCAAAAAAAATAACCCTACAATTTTAAATGAGAAAAAGGCGGGAAAAACGCCTCACTATAGTGACGTCACAGTTTGAAGCAACTAAACGTCAATGTCAATATTTATAACCTCAAAACTTTGATTATATTCATAAAATGTCAAAGTAAAAGCAAGTATTTATTAGAATTCTGGCCGATTATTATTATTGTATATATAAGCTAATAGAAATATTCAAATGAAAACACAATTTCACCTCATCGATGAAAATTATCAAAATCGACATATCTAGCTACAAAATGTTACGTCATATTCAAGAAATGGCGCGTTTTCACTAATTTGAATATTTGTTGAAAAATGGCGATTTTCAAAATAAAATTTCTAAATAGTTATCAAATTTTTTTAAGTTTCATCATTAAAATTGGACATATGTAATGATAATGCATAGAATTATTTAACATTTGACACAAATTTTAAATACAGTCAAGTACGGTATTCTTAATGGTTAGTTTCCAGCTTTATAAAGAACAAATATATTAACGAATAACAACTCAACTAGTAAAAAAACTTCTCAAATAAAATGGGCTCTATGATGCTACTAGCACCCCATCTAAAAAGTTAAACATTAAACAAATAAATAATTGGTCAGTTCCACAGAATTAAAAAAATAAATCAAAAAGATTGCTTTATAATATAGCGCATGCGGGAGTAAAATAACTTGATCAAAGTATTTAATTTAAAAAATATATATTTTTAATTTTACTTTAATTTGGGCAGTTTTTGCCCAAATATGTCTTCAAAAATATGCTCCTTTTAAAGCGAATTAACTTTTTCCCGTCTACCCTTAAATTATGTGGATCTGATCAATTATTTATTTTTACTGACAATTTAACTCATGTGTATCAAGTGCCATAAGAATATTGTAGTTTTTTCACTTTTACCATGGAAAAAAAGTTACGACTAATTTTTACAGCGAAAAAAATCGTACAAAACATTTCACTGGTTATTTCATTGTAGGTAAACACGATAAAAATGAAACAAAAATTCGTACTGGTAAATTTAAATTATTTGAGAACCATGGTAACAATGTATTAAATAATAATAATAGTATGAATTATATTAATTTATTTTATTCGTTAAATTGTCTTACCGTATTACACTTGAGATTTATATTTGTTCTGAATAAATTTGTGTTTTCTACAACTCAAATTTCTTACCTAAAGCAATTTAACTCGAAGAACTCTCAACCCAAAAACGCTTCAGCTTCGCTGTCGCGTTTTTGTTAATTGCAGTTCTTCTTGTTAAATTGCTAGCCAACAAATTTTCGTTAGACAAACTCAAATTTATTCGAAAAAATACAAACCTCTCGTGTAATAATAGGTTAGGTTAGGTTAGGTTATTAACGTTTAAAACTCCATCGATTACTGTTACGTTTTTTTGTTTTTCTCCTTATATAAGGTGTCGAAATTTTTGAATGACCTTGCAATTTTTCAAAATTTCTTAAAAAATTTACTGTTGCTGACCAATTAAGGGGACTATCACCAATACGGTACTTGACTGTATTTAAAATTTGTGTCAAATGTTAAATAATTCTATGCATTATCATTACATATGTCCAATTTTAATGACGAAACAAAAAAAAAAATGATAACTATTTGGAAATTTTATTTTGAAATTCGCCATTTTTCAACAAATATTCAAATTAGTGAAAACGCGCCATTTTTTGAATATGACGTAACATTTTGTAGCTAGATATGTCGATTATGATAATTTTCATCAATGAGGTGAAATTGTGTTTTTTTTTAATATTTCTTTAGTGAACTAGCAAAAATACCAAAAACAAACTTCACTATTGAATTGGGCACTAAAAATTAGATTGAGCAGCGCATTTTGCCAAGAATTCTAGAATGTTCTATTCGTCAACTAACAAAGATATCGAAAAATCGATTGCATCATTTAATTGGTCATCGAATAAGACGGAATAGCACATTTTAATGAATGTTCTAGAATATTCTATTCGTCAAATTATAGCAAAAATTGTTTGTCAAAATCGGACATTTGGTTTACATTAATTTAATTTCGGTTAGACAATTAAGTGGTGCGGTAAATTTTCCAATATCTTTGTTAATTGACAAATAGAATATTCTAGAACATTTCTCAGAATGTGTTATTTGGTCTCTTTTTTGGTAGCCAATTCAATGGCGACGTCTGTTTTTGAATATCTTTGCTAGCTGACGAATACAATATTCCAGAACATTTGTCAAAATGTGTAATTTGACCTCTTTTTCAATGGACAGTTAAATGGTACAATTGTTTTTTCAATATCTTTGTTAGTTGACAAATAGAACATTCTAGAATTTTTGTCAAACTACACTGTTTGATCTCATTTTTAATGACCAATACAACGGTGAAGTCTGTTGTTTGATATCTCTGCTAGTTGACGATTAGAATATTCTAGAATTTTACGTTACTCATTTTGCGTTACTTGTTCTGCATTTTGCACTACGTATACAGAATGTGTGCATATATATCTGCAGTGAAATTTTAAAATTTTTAAAGGTTACGAGACCCTCAGACAATAGCTTTGTTCCAACAAACGAAAATATCGTACATTGTACGGTTATAGCATGCGCATAATGAAGTTAGCGTTCCAACAAGTTATAGTACATATTTATGTACCATTTTAACTTCCGGTTTATGTTCCAACATAAATGCTGATTAGTACATGAACTGATTCATGTATGGTCAAATTAGTCGGCAGTCAAGAGCATGTATCGAAATGTGAACTACTTGTTACACCTGCGCAATAGATAATTTTACAGAATTTTTTGAAAACTGATTGATTTACCGTTTTTTTTTCTTTTTTTTTAATAAAATAAGATAAGACTGTTAATTATAAAATAAAGACTGTTGTTTTGAAATATTTTTAACTGCTTTCTTTTGAAATCATTATGAACGAGTTAGATAATGATGATTTTTTCGTTTCTGAATCTAGTGAAGATGAAGATTTAGAATTTTTAATGAACACATCAGTAAAAAAAAAATGTAAATTATTTAGGTAATAATTTATTCAATATCTTTATTCATTATGAAACTATTTAAAGACACATATTATTTTTTATTTATAAATAGTACCCCAATATGACGAATACATTTGAAGTCATTTCTTTCATATAAACTGGACTGATTTGCTTCTTGAGCTTCAATAGATATATTCTGTTCATTTTGTAATATAAGAAATTCATTTAATTCTAAAAAATAATCGTTTACAAATAAATACTCAGTACCCATATGAATACAACGGGATTAACAATGATTTAAAATTATTTTTTATATTATTACCTGCTGTCATTTTTGGTTTATAAATTAATTTTTTTTGTTTAATTTCGTTAATTTATGGTATTTTTCTTTTTTAGTATAATTTTTTTTTTATATTTATACGTGTTTTATATAATTACGAGTTTTTACTTTTATTAACTTTACGCGCCTTCTTTTTGAGTTTGTCATACAAAAAACCGTTTCAGTAATCAGTTCACGTACTAGTACATTTTAAAACATGCGCACAAATGTCATTCATGAACTAATCCAAGCATGGTACATACCAGTACATGTACCGTACAAAAATTGTTTGTTGGAACAAAGCTAATATTACCTACGGCCCTGACTCTGGCTTGGTACATAAATTTTCACCAACACAGACAAACAACAGCATATCTGTGAGAAGAGAACCCCACTAAATCGCTGACGTCACTACGTAAAATCGGAGTACGTACCATTGGATGGCCACTGTACCTCGTTTATGGTATTTATTAAGTGACTCCTATAAAATAGTCTATATAATCTGATTCTTACACAACTTGTTTTACAAAGTATAAAGCTACGACCCATGTTTTTTCCAATAGCGTATATTATCCCATATGAAATACGATTAGTTATCTACAGGTGTTCTTTAACTAAATTATAAAAAAAAGGAGCACTTACCTGTATGTTTGAATATGATTCAAAGGTTGCCTACTTTTTTCTTCAATTCCATTTCCGTTAGTTATCACATCATTTGAAGTAGATTGAGAACTGTAAATGCACATAAAGCGTGCGTTGGTTAGATTGTTATTTCAAAATTATCATTTTTAGTCACTATATTCAAAATAAAAAGTTATTTATAAAAAAAAAAATAAAATAAAATAAAAAAAGCAAATAAAAGGTATTTATAGTTAGAACATGCAAAATGCTAAGACCCAATGTTCATTACTATCAAAAGAACAAAACAACTATGTACCACTGAACAGTTCCATTTGGCGGTACTCGATTTGTCGCTCCTCCAATTTTATCGAGATCATCTTCAAGGCTACCAGATTCCCCTGGTGATATAGTAGACGGTGTCGATACACCCGAATGTATATGAGACATTTCCGCCGTACAAATTGTTAATGGTGACGACTGGTGTCTGGCCCACGATTTTCGAATCATTTCTTCTGTACCACCCTGTATTTCTTGAGACCATCGTTTATCGAATCCATCGCTTGTACTGTAACCACTATCAACGTTATGTCTTTTCTGTCTAAGACCTTCTTGTAAATGTGAAACTGCTCGTGTCTGCGCTTGAGATCCATTACATTGTCCAGAACGTCTACTTGATGATCTTCGAACTTCCGTGTTATTTGTAGCACGAATTTTGTTGCGCTGTGCCGCTTCCAATTCCAAATATTTAAAAATATGGACACGTCCTCGCTTACAAAGCTAAAGAGAAAAAAACGTAATATTACCAACACAGTTAATAATTGTTAACATTACGCTATCTAGTGGTAAGAAATTAAAATACCCAAATTATATTAATATTATCAGCGTCAAAATCAAATTTTACTTTTTGGGTGGGAGAGTTACTTTTATTTTATGTACTTTACGAATTTCTTTTATAATAATCAATTGAATTTGGAAAAAAAATAATTAAAAATAAAATTAACTCCTTTAATCCTAGAATCATACGTTGGTCTACGAGAAACGTTAATCATACATCGACGTCGTTTTGACGGATGGACTTTTTACGGAGAGTTTTAGTGTTTATTTGCAAAAAACATTTTTTTACATATCAATACTACAAAAGCGAATAAAATATTTAAAAAAATTGGATTTGGAAAAATTTCGTAACGTAAATATTTATTAATTTTTTTAATCTTTTTATCAAAGCATAGTTTCATTATAAAAATTAAAAAACGCCGTGAGCAGCGGGGCCCCATCACGGTAGTCGAATTTTCCCCTTCATCTTCGGTATTGAATGTTTACAAGCGAAATGTAATTGAAAGTCTACAACCGAATTGTCATTTTGTTGGTTTCAAAACTGGTCATGAGTGTTCGGCTGATCGAGGCTTTAAAAAAAGGTTTTAAGTATTTAAGGGCTGTATCTCAGTAAATTTCAATTTTGTGCCGAAAACAGGTAGCAGAACAAAAACCAACACAATTCGTACGAGGGCATTCCTGCCCATGTTTATCCGCTAATTGCCTTTATGTTTTAGTTTTAAATATTAAAAAAGGACCTTAAATAGTAAACTGGAAGGCCTTTATAAAGATATTTTTTCTTTCAAAAAAAAAAATAAAAAATAAAAAAAATAAAAAATAAAAAATTATTTCTTCGGTATTGAGTGTCTACAAGCGAAATATAATTGAAAGTCCACAAGCGATTTGTAATTTTGGTGGTTTCAAAACTGATAATGAGTGTCCGGTTGATCGGGGCTTTATAAAAAGATTTTAAGTTTTTAAGGGCTGAATCTCAGTAAATTTCAATTTTGTGCCGATAGAAGTTAACAGGGAAAAAGCCAACACAATTCGTACAAGGGCATTTCTATCCATGCTTATCCGCCAATTGCCTTTGTGTTTTACTTTTAAATATTAAAAAAGGAACTTAAATAGTAAACTGGAAGGCTTTTATGAAGATATTTTTTCTTTCCAAAAAAATCCAAAATTTCTATTTTATAAATAATAAAAATCCAAAATTCCTAAATAATAATTAAATAAATAAATAAACATTGACTTTAATAACATTTGCAAATTACTTAATATGTATGTATTTCATTTGTTAAAAAATTGTATTCACTTTTTTTTAAATTTTTTAAAATTACTATTCGCCTACTTGTATTTAGAATAAACATAATGCTTTTAAAACACATTTAACAATAGCATTCAATTCCGATGTAAAAATGGGAGAAGTGGGGGGAAAAGTGATGCGGACTCCCTACAAGGTACTAGCTGGATACTAACTGAATACATGTACAAAATTTCAGCCCTCTAGGTTTCCTTATGGAGTCTCTAGACGTGTTAGAAAACAAGCAAAAAAATTAAGGAAATATTGGCGTCAAAATCGTGGGGGTAAGGGTTAAAAGTTGAAACCTCCAAAAAACAGTGTCTGGCTATTAGCTTAACCTGTACACCAAATTTCAGCCCTCTAGGTTTATTTGGGGAGATTTTGACCCGAACGAAACTGTTAAAAAACAAGAAAAATCATATTCTTTTGGGTATAAAAATGGTGGGGGTAGGGGTTAAAAGTCGAGACCCCCAAAAGGCACCCCCTTGATACTAACTCAATCCGAATACAAAATTTCAGCCCTCTAGGTTTATTCGGGTGACCTGTGCGAGTGGTACAAACTTCGAAAACGTCGAAAATGCATGAAATTGTAGCTTAAAAATGAGGGGGGTGGGGGTAAAATATTAAAACCTCCAAAAAGCACAACCTAGGTACGAACTTTATCAACACACCAAATTTCAACCCTCTACGTTAATTCTGGGGGGCTGGGGGCCTGTTAGATCCAGCGAAAATCGTTTTTCCCCCCTCTACTCCCACCATATCATCCTAGGAAGCTGAATTTTGGATATGTTGTAGATAATTGACCGAAACATTATTTAAAACCAGTTTGAAAAAGTTTTATTGCTTTTCAGCCCCCCACGACCCCCTTAAAGGTCGGGTCCGAAAAAAAATTTGCCCAAAATTTGACCCCACTTTGATAGTATTGTTGTGCATCGGAATAAGCCCCATTTACCAAATTTCATCTCTTAACTTCCATAGGGGGGCCCTACACATATTAAAAGGTTGCGGGAAAATATATATATATATATATATATATCAGACATCTTTTTTTTTTACATAATCGTGTTCTACGGGTCCGAAAACGGATAGCGCCCCTGGTCTCGCCTCTCGCAGCTCTTATCGTATAGACTGTATAAGTCTAATTTTTCGGAGAAAATTCGACTAAAAAATAGATAAATACATCAATTGTATCATAAAACATGTGTTTCAAATAATTAATTTATGAACTATTATGAGCCAGTGGACATGTGTGACTTTACAGAATGTGAAATTTCTCAGTCACAAATATTCCTATAGATATGTAGTTATTTCCCCATTAGGCACATTTGTAAATTTTCTAAGATTTGTTAGTAATTTTTCGAATAAGATTTCAAAAAATAATAAAAATTAAAATATTTTCCACAAAATAAATTGTTTAATAAATCTTTTATTAAATTATTCGAAACGCATTCTTTAGTTTTCGATTCAATATATTAAAATTTCAGTATTATGTCGTCTCTATAAGTCAAACAGCTGTAATCTTTCACATTATCATAATCATTGAATAAATTAATTATAACATGCATATCTTTAATAAATTTTAGAAAAATTAGGAAAACTTTTATATGTGAAGTACAAAATCTTTAAAAAAAAACATCGCGTCATCATAGCAGTGAATGCGTGGTTTGTTAAAGTACATAATGCGTGCCCTTGAAAAGTTATAACGCGCATTTATCAAATTTGTTAAGACTCACTGACGTAAAAAAATTTTAAAAAATCAATAGCGAAGAAGTTAAATATAACTTTTTTAAATTTTCGCGCTAGTTTTCAACATCGATGTCAACAATAAGGAGTCTTCACATTCTCGCCGAGGTTGGACGAAACGAGAATGTAGAGCAGTGGTTCCCAAACTCTTTTGGCCCACAGACCCCTTTTCATAGTCAAAACTTGCTCACGGACCCTGGGTGAAAAACTACATATACATATATAAATGCATAATAAAAAAAAAAAAATTTAACTTGGATGTTTTGAATGGTAAATGGTGGCGTAAAAATAAAATATAAATAAAACATTTTGTTGAAGAAGAATTTATTGAAATTATCTTTTTTTCAAAATACCAAAAAAAAAAACATGACTTGGATAAACCTGATGGGATGTTATGAGTGTATTTATGTCCGGCTCAATGTTTGTGAGTAGCAACAGCAAATCCCCACGAGTACTAATTTCTGGTCGGTTTTTTTTTTTTTTTTTGTGATGAGGCTTATAACGGCACTGAATCCACGTTTTACCAAATAGGAAGACGGAAAAGTAATCAACAGCTTCTGTACGATAACCCATAATGATACATTACAAGATACAAAGATACAAGATGAAAATACGCATTTTGTATCTTGTATTTGTATTTCAAATACTTGTATCTTAAATAAGCCTAATCTCTGATCATTAATAATATGTATATTCTTTAGAAACACATCTGTTAGAAAAACTTACAATCCCTTTTTCGGTTTTTAATAAAAAAAGAAATCTTTAATGAATGTTAAGGGCTTACTGTATTGATAACTGTGATATATAATTTTTTTAATCAACTTAAACTAAAATTATAAAAAATTAATAACTTTTCTTTTATACTTTACTTAGGACGTAAAAATCGCTAATAATTCGTTCATTGTTATTTAGCTTCCATATTAATAAAAATTTGTCGTAATGTTTTCATTTTATATTAAGCCTTGCACGGACCCCCTGACGTTGTTCAGGGACCCCCAAAACATACTGCGTGTGTTTAAATGCAGACAAAAGTCTGTCATACGTAGTGGTGTTTCACAAGCACTCGATAATATTTGAAATTGAAAAATTGTAACTGCTTCTCGCATTATAGAGAGTACATACACATAAGTGATTGAATGTTGTCTGTATCGGGCGCCTGTCGAGCAAAGGACCGGTGGTGTAATGGTTAGCATACCTGGCTAGTTACCAGGAGATCCTGGGTTCGATTCCCGGCCGATCCGGATAATTTTTTCGATCACTTTGTGATTTTTAATTTACATATACTAGCTTTCCTTGGATGCAAATTTACTCCTCCGTAAACACGATTAGCCCGACCAGTTCACTATAATGTATTATTTTGTTAAAATAAACTGTATTAACACTTTATAGTCCGAGCACACAACATGTGTGTGATAGCCAGACTAACCGTGGAGGCCGATTACGATCAGTGATCACACATGTATGTAATGCTAACGCGAAGGGGTATTAGTCAGTAACAAAAACATTTCTTGTATGATTTTTATAAACGTTATAAATGGATAGCATAATGCATGTAAAATACAGTGGAACCTCTGTTAACTGGACAGCATTTTATGAGAAAATTACCATTTAAATATAAAAAGGGTAAATCTGAGTTCTTTATCAATCGAAATAGAGTACTGTAAATAACTCATTTAGTGTAGAATTTCGGAGTATTTTATTTAAAAAAAAATCGCATTAAATTGCCGTCCAGTTAACAGAGGTTCCACTGTATAACTCTTAACTACTAATTTATTTTTTAATGATTTCGTTTTAACCAATTACCCAATGATTTAGGAACCGGATATTCAGGACCCCAATAATTAGAGTTGAATTCCAGAAAAACAAATTGTTTTTCTGGAATTCAACTCTAATTATTGGGGTCCTGAATATCCGGTTCCTAAATCATTGGGTAATTGGTTAAAACGAAATCATTAAACTCTTGAAATCCCAATTAAAACTACGTTGATTAATTTATTTTTTGTTCATAAATTTTTGTGTTTATAAATTTTGTTTTTTATCCCTTTATTGTTACTGACATTGTATTTATTTTTATTATGTTATTAAAAACACATTCGCACATGTTGAATTATTTCGTGAATTTATTTATATGTCTGGAAGTTTTTCTTTTTTTTATATTTAATTCTTTAAAAATATTGCCGGCCCTGAGGAAGTTTACTGTGTAGACGTGCGAACTGTATAGATTAAAAATGTTAAGGAGATCCAAATGTTCTATCAAATACTAGAAAAAGAATTTAAATGCAGAAAATTAATATGATGCTCTCGCCATTGTATAGAGATTTGCATTCTGTCTCTGAAATTAATGCTGATAAGCTACATTTTCTCTATATTATTCGTATACGATTATTTTTAATATAATAATTTTAAACTGTCATCCCCAACTTTTAATTGCGGTTGTGCCACTTGAATCTCCTTAAATATTATAAGTGAAAACGATTTGTACAAACTTAGCATATTAGAGGTATGATATTCTTACCGAAGCTGGGGGTGATGTTAATGGATTATCTGCTAATTCTAAATCAACTAAACTTCGCATAAGTCTAAGTTCAACGGGTAATGTTCCTATCCTATTTTGTCGAATATCTAGTCTAACTAACTGTAAATACGTCACTTCAATTGAGAGGCACAGTAAGAGGTTACTTCGAAGTATTAGACTTCTCAGCTGCGTTAGACCTCCAAGATGATGTGGTAAATGTGTTATTTGATTGCATGATGCATCGAGTTCTGTTAGTTCTGTCATACGTCCTAATTCGTCTGGTAATGATATTAGACGATTGTTGGACACCAGTAAAACCTAAAAAATATAGTAAGAAAATTATATTTTGTTATTTTTTGTCAATTATATAAATACATACATATATATATATATATATATAAATATATATATATATATATATATATATATATATAACAAAAAAAATAAACCTGTAATGGAAGTTGACATATTTCTTTTGGAAGCGTTGTTAACTGATTACGACTAAGATCTAAATGTGTTAATGACTGCAAATTAATTATTGAATCTGATAATGCTACGAATACAATTGTGGTACAAATGTAATCGTTCCTAAAAACAGGAATGTAGTTAACTCGTTCGGAAATTCTCCAAGCCGATTTTTTGATAAATCTGAAAAGAAAAAAAAATTATGTAAATAGACTTTACTTATACTGTTAAGAGCAATGTTATCTGAATGCTTATTTAGATAATGTTATCTGAAATTTTATCAAGACAACATTCTCGTTATCTGTTATCTTTTTTCTAGATAATTTTAAAAGAAATTATCTTTTATCTTATCTATCTATTAGGCGAAGAAAAAAAATAGAAAAAAATACATCTTTAGTTTTTCTGGAAAAATAAAATTAAAACTAATTTCATCATTTCACTATATTAGCGAATTTCCACAAAGAATTCTGGAAATTCAGCTATTAGTACCCAGTCTTCCTCATGACGCAATTTCAGCCGGGATTATGGCAGAAATTTGTTTTGAGGGTCCCTAGAACCCGATAAATAATATTCACTAAAATTTATATATATATATATATATATATATATATATATATATATATATATCATATATATATATATATAGTATATATATGTATTTACGAATGTATTATATGTACCAGCACGATAACATTCGAACGAAAGCTTCTACTTTTATGAAATTGGGTGAAAACATTGGAAGTGCAAAAATTTTGGATGAGTTCTTTAGCTAGACACGTCCAATGCCAGGAACATGGTTTTTTGAACATTTTTCGTAAAAATTAATGAGTTTTTGCGACATTTTTATCACATAAAAAAGGTTTTTGAAACATTGTAGGGGAAAACTAAATTTTAAGTTTTCTGCTAAAATTTCCCCAAGTTTAAAAGTTTTACACCATAAAAAGACGAGAAAAGATCAACATAAAAAAAGTTTTTGGAACCATTATTCTATGTCAACTGATTTCTGAGAAAAATTAATTTTTATGAATGAAAATTGGAGTCAGAAGTGTTTTTACTACGTTTATATAATTATATGAACGTAGGTAGGTACTTATACATACTACCTAAAGAAATATGTATGTTCTATAACAGGATAATAGCTTGTATAGTCATATACATATGTATATGTTTGTATGTTATGCCTTTTTTTAGGATTCCGAAGAAACTTCTATTTTTTAGAGCTCCAAAAGAAATCTCCCGGAACTATGATAGAAATTTGTTTTGAGGTTCCTAGAAACCGAAAATAATATTCACTAAAATTTATATATTATATTTATATTTAGTTCCACACCGTTCGTTAGTCAGCCATGTCGGATGCCTGGAACATGTTTTTTTTGGTCACCTTTCGTGAAAAAAATTAGTTTTTTGCCAAAATTTTCCCAAGTTAAAAAATTTTTGCGACATTTATTTACCAGCATTAGAAAGGGGAGGAAAAATCACTCTAAAGGGTGAAAAATCACAAAAAAAACGGATTTTTATAAATGGAAATTCGCTATGTTATGCAGGATGCTGCGACAGGGGTATTTACTAATTGACATGATAGAATGGGGTATTTGACAATTTTTTAAAAACCATCTTAGTGTGTTTATTACTTCTTACTAAACTCATAATACACATTTTTAAATTATTTTGTACTGTATTTTTAATAAAAATCACGGATCAAAATTTCAGTTTTTAAAAAAAATCGCCAAAACGATGCTTTCTGTGACGTCGTATCGTATGACGTCATTGGCTCTAAAATGTAAATGACGTCATACGAATGTAAAAAAAATTGTATAATATAAAGCTACTATATGTCAACATCCTCTATTAATTTCATCTAATTATCTTCAATAGTTTTGGAGAAAAAAATTTTTAAGTTAAGGGTTGTTACCCCCATATCTCTGACAATATAAGGGGTAGAGGTCTAATACCCATATTTTCAAACATTACTCACCATAAACAACGTTCATGAAAAAGAATAGCCGAAAAAGCAGCTGGGCCGAAATCACATATGTTGGTGTCAACTTCCGGTATAATTGGAAATGGCACCACGTTAAAAATATTCTAATTAAAATCTTCATAATTGAAAACTTATATAATCATTTTTTCAAAATCTACTTTATTTAGAAGACCATAAACTTTTAATGAAGATTCTATTTGAATCATCCTGTACATAACCATTTGGGAGATCACATTAAAATGTAGCTAAGATTGATCGGGAGGTTAATATCTATATTCCCTGTAAATTTCAACTCAATAACTTTAATAGTTTTTGAGTTAAATCGGTCCGTACAAACAGACAGACAGACAAAAATTTTTTTTAAAAGTTATATTTGGTATACAGTTACGTCGAATTTGCTAAGTGAAAAACATACTAATAATACTTAAAAATTCGAAAATCACAGACAGAGCCTTCTATTTTATTTATAGGTATTGATTGATCTCTAACTGTAGTAGGTGTCTTTTTATGGTCATTATGTACATATTCATATTTTTTCAAATTTAAAAATGCATTAAATTGTCCTGAGGTACGGTAGCGGACAATTAGGATACTTATAACACTGAATGAATCTCTG
Source organism: Brachynemurus nebulosus (assembly GCA_035578155.1). Lineage (NCBI taxonomy): Eukaryota > Metazoa > Arthropoda > Insecta > Neuroptera > Myrmeleontidae > Brachynemurus > Brachynemurus nebulosus. Next base: position 1,899,996 of record JAPWDM010000050.1, on the reverse strand, counting down.
GTACGACGCAAACTATTTCCTTCGTTTAATGCTTATTAAATTTGGTGTGTGAACTGTAAATCTGGATTGACTTGGCTAAGTTCGTTAGCCAGACACGTCGGATGCCCAGAAGGTTTTCTGGCCATTATTTATCATTCGATCCTATCATTAGACAGTTCAATTTTTACATCGCTGAAAAAAAAATTATGAAGAAAATGTTCTCATTATTTTTTTTCTATGTTAAGTAGTTTTCGAGAAAATGTAATTTTTACTTCTGTCTCAATTCGTTATAAAATATAGAAAACTAGCAATTTTTTTTACGTGTTTTTACGTAAAACAAGTGATAGCTATTCAATGTGTATTGTACTGAAACAATATCTCTGTCTCATGTTTTAAAATTAAAATTAACCAGATTTTTTAAGGTGATGTAAAGAAATTTTTTTTTATTGAATTTTAAATGAACAAGATATTGAACACACTCGTTTTATTAAAGTGGTTAAGTAAACATATCCAATTATTGTAAAATAGTGTTAAAAAACAAAAATATAAACAAATTATAGTTTATAAAATACATTTCATACCATACGTAACAAAGTGATTAATAAAAATAGCGAGCTGGTGTTTAATTAAATATGGACGTAGGAATAGGAAGGTGGGCGTAGCTCACCTTCCGAAACACGTTACATGTATAAATCTATACGACCCAGATTATGAAAATTATAAAACACTTAAAGTCTGTGTACAAAAAGACTACAACACAGAAAATACTCCTGCAATAAACAAACTAAAAGTTGCTGAAGAAATAATTAAAAATACACAGATTTCTGAAATTATAGAAATTAAAAGAATTGGACGCAGTGGTTATAAGTGGATATCAGTGGTTATAAAAGGAGTCGAAACCGACTTCCCCGAAGAAAATATTGCGGAAGTTACGGACGCTGGAAAATTCAGGATAAAGCATGTCAAAAGGTTATCAAGAAGATCAATAAATGATGATAAAATTGATTAGGTACCACGTATAAATGTAATGATTCAATTCTACGGACAGGAGATACCACAATATGTATACATATTTCGCGTCAGATTTGAATGCGAACCCTTATATACCCAGCATAAGACAATGCCTGAAATGTCTTAGATACAGACATTCAGCCAAACAATGTCAAAGTAGTTTCGAAAGATGTATAAAACCACAAAGTAATTGATAGAAATTGGCCGATGAAAATACAACAAATGAACATTAATAAATTAATGGGAATGCATAACATTTTGTATCAAGAAGCAAGAGATGAAATAAATCCTCCAAATTACGACAATCTCTATTCTGTGAGAACTAGTAACAAATTTGCTGAATTAGATAATTTTAATGAAGTCCCCGCATCAGAGTACGAAAAGGTACCAAATAGTCAAATACCTAGGTACAAACCACCCCCTATCTCAAAGTATGGTTGGAACAGATCGAAGTCTAACCGTAACAAAAGATTTGAAAAACCATCACATATAGCAAATGTTGAAAATAGAATGGAAATTGGAAGAACAAATCTAATCCCAAAAAGAAGCAGAGCAGATACTAGTACAGAAATTGATAATAGAAGAAAGTACATGCTAAGAAGACCTAGAAGAGAAGAAGAATCGCCGGAAACAGAAATATACCAGATAACCACACTAGCACAAGTTAATTTAACACCAAGGAATACAAATTTAATACACACACCTGAACAAAATGAGACAGAAGACTCAAAAAGTGAATACAGTAATACTAGTATCATGTGTAGCGTAGTTTACCTTCGCTACATTTAAAAATTATAGATTTTCAATAAAATTGTAAATCAATAAAATGAGACACAGGCTGCTGTTGAAAAGTAAATCAACCCCTATGGAGAAAGAAATGGTTTTCGCACAAGATGCAGCAGCTGAACATGTCACTACAAGGTAGGGAAAAGCTTATTTATGATTTATCACAGAGTATATTTAGCTTTCATAACAAATTGAGGCTTTTTTAGAGAGACCTTGAAACCAAAACGTTCGCTCATTTCAAATGTTTAAAGGAAACTTCTGAAAGCCTTATTGACGATGACGTCCAGATTGAAACAAAAGGTTATTTGTGTAAATTGATCGGTCTTGCTGAAGAAATCAATGACAGATTCACTGATTTGAGAAAACTGAAACCTTCTTTTTCCTTCCTAGACAACCCTTTTGCTGTTGCTGTTGTAAGTGACGGCTGTCCCCTTTCATATCCAATAACAAAGTATATAGCAGCAATAGAGTTAGAAATACTTGAACTGCGAGAAGACGAAGCGTTAAAAGGACTGAAAAAAATTGGCGATTCCACTGTTGATTTTGGAAAAACGTTCCAACAGAGAAATATCCACTAGTAAAAGAATGTGCTAAGAGACTTATTTCAATTTTTGGAACTACTTATGCCTATGAGTCTTTGTATTCAACAATGAAGCTTATTAAATCCAAACATCGATCTGAACTAATTGATTAACACTTAACTGAACTCGTGCGAACTGCGCTCACCAGTTACAAGCCAGATTTCAAATAGCTCGTGGCCAAAATGAACACAAGAAAAAGTACATCTCAAAATTAAGTTTTAGGTACCTAGGTGCATGTACTAACTAAAACAAAGTATGTTTACATATTATATAAATTTTTCATTCTCATGTCATAAATATTCTTAGTTTCATAAAAATGTAAAAAGTGTGTTCATTGTGTGAAACATCAATCTCAGAATGGCTTGGCTCGCTCTGAATCGGCTTCGTGGGTTTGCGGCTCCCAAAGGTAAAGTTAGTGGCCAGCCCTGCTATAGACGAATCCCTAAAAGTGACACAACACTATTTTAGGTACATATTCAACAGATTTTATAACTTAGGATTTGGTAGCCCAAGAGTAGATGTGTGCTCAACGTGCTTGTCACTCTCAGAAAAAATAAAAGCATGCAAAGGTGAAACTGAAAAGATTAAACTCCAAACAGCAAAGCGGATCCATAAGTTACGATATAGAAGTTTTTACAATATTCTTAAAGGGAACAGAGATGATTTGTTCATATTATCTTTTGACTGCCAAAAAAATCAACCGCTCCCAAAACTGCCAGACCAGTCCACCTATTACAGTAGACAATTCTACTTTAATAATTTTTGTGTGGTCAAGGGACACTCAAAATCCAAATTGACTAAAGAAAATGTTACTTCGTACGTGTGGACGGAAAATGAGTTTGGAAAAGGCTCAAATGTTATAGCATCTTGCTTATTTGATAATCTGAACTCCATTGATATGACTCCTTACAAAATTATTCGTCTAGTCAGTGATGGATGTAGGGGTCAAAATAAGAACACCATTTTTTTACTGAGCATGTTCTGCAGTTGGTTTCAAAATGCGCCAGCTAACATTAAAGAGATTTAGCTTGTGTTCCCTATAACTGGTCGCAGTTTTCTACCACCAGATCGAGTATTCGGCAACATCGAGAAGGATATTAGAAAGTCTGAGGTGATCATAAGCCCAGATGATTATATCAACAAAATAAGCAGGTTTTCTACTGTAAAAAGGCTAGGTGATGATGTTGTTATTTAAGACTGGAAAAAAGGAACGCAAGAAATAATGAAAAAACCAGCTAGTTTGCATTTTAGCGTACAAGCTACCAAGCGAATATACTTTACTAGAAAAACTATTAAGAACACAGCCACCGTTGTAGTTCAAGGTGAAAATACGTACAAATTGAAAAGTGAACTTCCTGCAAGTGCGAAAAACATTACTAAAGGAGGAAAGTCGTTGCAGAATTTAATTCCAAATACTATTGTAAAAGGGAACTTTATTCAGAAAGAACAAAAGAAAAGAGACGTTGATTCTCTCCTAAAAAAAACACTATGGAGAACAGTGGCGATCTAACGAAAATTTACAATTTTTCGTTCATGTTTTGGATGGACCTCAAGTAGAATTACAAGAAAAAGATGAGGAGGAATGTCACGTCACAGAAGAATTGCCATTGCTCCAAATTTAAGATAACCTTTTTTGCTGGATAAAAGTTTTATAAGTAAATTTTATTTTCCAAAACCTTGTATGTATTAATTTTTTTGTTAAGTTTAAAAAATAAAAATATAGAACATTAAGTTAAAATTTTAATGTAAATTTTCTTGTCTGAAAACAACTACAACCCTTGATGTCAAAAACACTAGTCTCCAAACCATAAAATTGCAGAACTCACATTCTCCAATTATGAGTTCCAAAAGTCACAGTCTCCAAAATTAAAAGTGGTTTTTCTCATTTATGTTTACTCTATGATTTAAAACAGTGTCCTAAATCACACTATGTGTCCAAAATACATTGCCATAAAAAAAATTAAGTTGAAACCCCTTGCTGAATTTATTTTAAACGTTTTTCGTGATTTCTGTAAAATTCACAAAAGTGGAGAATGTGACTTTTGCAGTTAGGCCCTTCATATATATATATATATATATATATATATATATATATATATATATATATATATATATATATATATATATATATATATATATATATATATATATATATATAAAATTTCATAGTAGTATTTACCCTTCCCTTGTTTTTTGTATTGCCACGCCCAAGTAGATTATTCTTATGTTACATTGTTGATTGTAACGAGTATCTAAAAATAATACGTTTGAATTCTAACAATCGTGGTAAATACGTCAACAAAGAGGAGATAAAAGGTGTTTTCCAACTACCAGAGCACAGTGCGCATTAATGCCGCACAATGCCGCATTTGCGAGCATTAATTGGAACAGATTGGTTGTCAAATGACATAAAATGTATTTTGATAATTAATTTCAGTGTTATCAAACATTAATTAACAATTGTGTATGATAAAAATACGTCAATGATGGCCAACTTAAAAGAAAAAAAACTTAAGATTTCATGTTTACTTGTTGGTATAGAGTAAAAAAGTAGAGAGCAAAAAAGTTATCAAATGCCCAATTGTGCGAGGCGTTGCGGTAATTGGAACACTCAGTGCTGAGCATTATGCCGCATAATGCGCTTTTGTGCCGTAATTGGAAAACACCCAAAGTAAAGACTGTAAAAATGCTAAGCGAATTAAGTAATCTTGTTGTTCACAATAAAAATTTAGTTAGTGTAACTCAGCTGAAGCAACAAATTTTAATATACAGTAAAATTTTAAAGTATTTTATTACACACAAAGGGAATTTTTTGCCGCAATAAAGTGTAACTTTCGATTTATTGCCAAATTAAGGCAAGGCTTTAATTACAGTTTTATTGGTTTATGGCACCTATTTTCTAATTATTACTTTTTTCACTATAGATAAAACCTTTTAAACACTGTCGAAAATTACAAATATTTTAGAAACTTGTTAATTGTATCTTCAAAACTAATAAAGAATAAATTAAGAATCGTTCCAAAGTGACGAGCAAAAAAAAACAAGCTCCCTCCCATTTCTTTTTTTCCTATTACAAAATTAGTGATGATCAAAAAAAAAAAATTATCAAGTGGGTTCCAAATTTTGCCGCCCCTAAAAATTTGCCGCCTGGGACCAGTGTCCCCCTAGTGTAAATCCGGCCCTGATTATATTGAAATAAAAGTGCTTCTATACAATGAATGAAATAAGACATAAGAAATAAGGAGTGTCGCCATCTAGTGACGTCGAATGGAACTTTAACTTAATTGTTCATAGGTAATTTTGTACATCAAAATTCATGAGAACATAACTAGTCTAGTCCACAAGTAAAAAAACTTGAAAAATAGTGATAAAGCTCTTAAAAATAAAACTGATTAATTACTAATATTTTCACATTTTTCGGTTATGAATTTAAAAAAAAAAAAAAATGATTTAAATTGAATTTGAGGGGTGGCATATTATTTATCAAGAAGATTACCTTAATGTAAAAATATCTGGGTCAGTCTAAATGATATATTGGTTATGTTTTAATTTTTTTCTCAGTCAATGTGCTTAACTGATCAATTACTAAATACTACCAAATGCACTCTAGTTACAAAAAAGTAAAACAAACGACAGTTTCGCATACTGCATAAATGCCTTTCTTTTCTTTTTAAAAATACCTAAATTATATTAAAAATTCGTAGGAATTCGTAGAAGAATTAAACGAACCTTAAATCATCATCAAATAAGAAACAATTAAATATTCAAAACGATTAATTTATAAATATAATATATTCATACATTCAGTAACTGTGAGTACGTATTTAAAATAATAATAATGAAGCTAAAAACAATGAAACTTTTATTTTCATTAAAAACAAAAACTGTTATTGATTCTAACTGCAATAAAAAATTAACATTACTTGTTTCCGTTGTAAAACTTTCCAATTTAAAATTTAAAAATAAATAAATAAATAAATAAATAATTATATATTATATTATGTCTTTATTACGTATTTCTTATTGAATATTCATTACTTAAAACTTTCATTACTGATGTCAGTAAATTCTAGATCCATAAAAAATTCGCCAAGTGCATGATAAACTTACATTACACCTCACTGAAATTCACATAACATGTTATAGCAAATTATTGTATATTTTACTAAGAAATCGGTCTGTCTGGCATATTTTGTTAATTAATGTCTGACAGACCTATTTTTTTTAGTGAAAATTTTAGGCAAACCTACCTTATATAACACCTTCAATTTTTTTTTTTTTTTTGTAAGTATAACTTTTTGATACTATCTACATATTAAAATTGGTCTGTCTAATAAAAAACGTCAGACTTCATCTCAAATATTCAATCTTCACGCATTAAATTGATAACTGTTTGAAGCAATTTATCTTTAAAAGTATGTTTTGTCTTTTTAGATTTTTTTTTCATTCTTAAAATTATGTCTGGGCTCTTTTATATCAACTATAATTGAGCCAGCTTTAAAAAAATTTAGTTAAGTTTGTTAATAGTTATTTTCGATACGTATGCGCAGCGCTGGATAAAGGGCGGGCAAGCCGGGCGACCGCCCGGACGCCAAATTTTAAGGGCCGCCGACAGAGTTGGATCCAGGTAGGTAACCGGGGCACGAGCCCCGGGCGGCAGGTCTTGGGGGCGCCAAAATTAGGTATGTGAGTTTTTTTTTTACTCTTCACTTGTTTTTTGAGAGGGAAAAATAAATCTTTTTTTCTACAGGGGCGCCATTTTTTGACCCTGCCCCGGGCGCCACTTAGACTAGGTCCGGCCCTGCGTATGCATAAAGAGAGGTATTCTAATAGGATTAAATTGGGGCACGAGTCTAAGGGATTGACGCATATACAACGAGATCGAGTGCGCTGTATTCCCCCATTCGCCTAACGGCTCGTGGGGGGTAGGCGCACGAGATCTCGCTATGTATGCGTCAGTCCCTTTAGTGAGTGTCCCAATTTCAGCCTACTGGACACCTAACTAAAATAGGTCTGTTAGACATTAGTTGACAAAATATGCCAGACAGACTGATCCTTTAACAAAAATTCAAAGCATAATTAACTGTAGATAATTTTACTTTGTGAAAATCCATAATGAATATGGTAAAAAATTTTTAACTTCCCATTGAAAATTATTGTAATGGGACCGATTTTACGAATCGCTAATTTTGACATATCTCCACGTTTCAAGGTCACTAGAATCCGAATTCATCGTTTTTAGCGTGATGTCTGTGTGTGCGTTCATTAGTTCGTTCGTTCATTCATAAATTTTTTTTGTCTCGCATATCTCGAGAACAAATGATGATATCAACTCCGGACCAATTTCATTAGATGCGTAATCAAAAAATGAAGACCGGATAAAGTTTTCAGCAAATTCGGATTAGCGATTTGTTTTTTGTGATAAAAAAACGGAATTAACTTTATTAACATAACATAGATTATAAGGATTTTTTACCATGTCTTTAATAATGGCCTAAGAACTTTCCGTGATGTTAAAAACGCCAGTAAATTATTGTAAAATTTAATAAAATTAAAAAAAAATAAATAAATAAACAGAAAAGAAAACTAAACGGAAAAACGAAATAAGAAACTTTTTGTAAAATATTTTTTGCCTCGCGTATCTTGAGAACAAATGATGTTATCATTTGTTTGATAAGGGTGGAGCCCCCACCCTTAGGTACAGAAGGCGAAGCCCCCGGCGTGGTACAAGGAGCAAAGCCTCTATCGGGAGTCCAGAGAAGGAGGAGTCCCCTGAATTACAAAAAAGTTATTCATTTACAATAGTCTTTAAGGGCATCCAATGGGAAGTTGACAGTGTGGGTAGACTCATAAAATAGTTTTTTTGACTTATTTTGTTGAGAAAAAGTTTTGTCGGTTCATAAAGTGCCATTTCGTGCCAAAATTTAATTCTCTACAAAAAATCATATCATATATGTATTTACGAAAAATGCATAGTTTTTGAGTTATAGTTAAAAAAACAAGAGTCAATAAATTTACGCCGTTCGTAAAAACCCACGCCTAAATTTAATAGCACTCTGTGAATCTATCATCTTTGGGGTACATCTGAACATATGAAACAATAAATAAAACACCTGTTACGAATTAGTTCCTTATTCAACTACATAGTCAATAGCCTATTGCATGATAGACTCAAAGGCAAATAGAAATAAAATTTATTTAAGTAAATCCAAAATGTTTTATTTCACCCATCAAAAGTCATTCACTGATGCAGATATTTATCTTAGCGAATTTCCAGATTGGAAATTCAGCTATTTTTATCTTTTTATGTCTGATTTCACCCATATGCATGACTGAATACGATTTATATTGCAAAAAAAGCACTGTCCGGATTTACCCCACACATAGGGGCGAATCCAGACACTATATAACCAAAAAAGAAAAAAAAATGTTGCAGTATCAATTTCGGTATTTTTATTACTATCCACCCTATATGCTCGTGATACTAAAGCATTTAAATTATTTTTTTATAATTTTTTTCGATTTACTCTAAACAATTTATTGCCAAAAAACTGAAAAAATTGGGGTTGCCCCAACTAAAGGTAACAAAAAAATATCGATTGTTTTGATAGTCAAAATTATCAATAGTTACCGATAAAGCTATCGACAGTTCTCCACCACTACACTCTATCATAATAAGTTTAATTACTCTCGCATAACAGATTTCATTGCACTCTCTTACATAGAGTTATCTTCGCTATAAAGGTTTTCACTTCAAAAATTGTAGGTACTAACTTCGTTGGGGTATACACAATACGGTACCAATCGAAGCGTCTAACATCAATATGATCTAAAAATTTTATCAAACTTGGTCCAGCTGTTTTTCCTATTAACTTCCCAGTATAAGGAAGTTATAAGGTATAATCAATCCGAAAATAAAAGTTTTCTGGATATTTATACGGCCCGAGTTCACTACAATGTTTTTATACAATTTAAAAAAAAATGTAAGTTCTTATCTGTCATATGTGTATATTGGTATATGCATATGGATGTGAACATTCTTTTCTTGCACAATATTTCGCGAATAAATATTGATACTGACTTCGTTGAACTAACCGGTTTTTCTTCATAATACTAGGAAGTTGATCGTGTGGATCTCAAGGGCCACATATGAGACCCAGTATCAAACCCGCCCGACTTATTTTATAAAACTACAAGCCCTAGGAAATCGATAGTGTTTTTCATAAGTGCTTCCACGTGATGTCTCCCTCTTTTTTCAGTTAATAACAATCCCTCGGTGCATCAAGCCTAAATAGTTTACTAATTAAACTGCAAATAATGACGGGATACTTTTAATTACTACGATTAAAAATCGAATTTTTGATTTTTTTTTGTAGTTTATTACAGAAACAATTGTAAGGGAAAGGAAAAGTCAGTAGAAACATCAAACTGTTTATTAACTTCTGGTAAGGATATAATATGACGGTTGTCCTCCTGGAAATAAAAGTATGATAGGTTAGGTTAAGTGTCTGGGCCAACTTTTTGTTTCATTTATGATTATTTTAAATAATTTACTATTCAGCAAAAATACAACGAAAATTTTCAAAAAATTACTGTCTCCGGGATATTAAAAATATACTTATAAGTTTATCACATACCTATAAACACACACCTTATTTAAGTATTACATACAAATGACTAAAATGTCCTAATCTCCCAATAATGAGTATTAACAAAATTAAAAAAAAAAATGTAAATAAACTAATTAGGTGCATATTATATAAATAAAATTGGATAACAGTGATAATATCACACATAAGTACATGCATATAAATATTATACATAAATAATATACATATATTAATGTATAATCTGTCTAAACAAATACATATTATATTTAGCACTCACCTGCAATCACAGTATCACTCAAATTATACTTTTTTCCGGAATCGGGGAAATCTTTTAATTTTCTTCCACTTAATTTTAATTCACCACTTAATTGTGCTTCTTCTAAAATTCTTTCTAAAGAACGTGTTAATTGTGTTTGTAAATGTCCACCAACACTAGTCATGTTTGACACAACTACTGCCGCTGCCATATTACATTTCTTACTTTCTATTTAACGAACAAATTCACTAAATTCACCATTATCGTATTGGTCGTATTGGTTGTACTGGTTCTACTGTATGTTATGTACTGTACAATTGACTCATTCATATAAATATTTGTATACATAACGTCATACATAAGATATACATAGATTGTATACATATGTATGCGGTATATTATGCATAAGATACATAAATATTACGTACAGGTACAATTTTGTTCTGTGTCTTGCATACATACATATATAATATGTACGTGGTGGTGAAACGTATGATGTACGTATACCACGTACATATACCGTGTTAATACGAGAGGTATTAACAATATAGTTTTCAACTATATAGTTTAAACTGTACATGTGTGGCGGGCCTTAGGCAACTTAGTAGTCACTTTCTCACTGGCACTCGATGAGTGCAGGTCAATTACAAGACAATGGATTTGATTGTTATTGGCATTGTTACGTCCCCATACGGAGCGTTGTGGTATCATACATATGTATGCGAAATACGGTCACGTGACGGCCACTACTACCAATGATTACTAACACAAATGCACAATATCGTATCAATACAAAGTAAACACCAAGGGACCAAACTAGTATGTCTATCAAACTGTTCCACTTGTCGCCAGTGAGTAACGTAGCAAGCATACATACAATCAAAACACATGATGTATGGACACGAATATGCGAATATATTAGTACGATGTACGTCACCACACGTCACATTCTATGTGAGGCGGGTGGGGTATTGAGTGGTATACGCATGCGTACGTATATATGCTATATATGTATTATTACATTATTGCAAGTGCTTCATCAACAATACTAACAATATGATATGTGTCTTGGGAGAGCAGTTCAACGACTAAAACGTTGTTCACACCTAAGTAAGTAGATTAGTAGTTAGTAGTTAGTAGAACAACTTAGTAGCTTAGTAAAACAACTTAGTAATTTAGTAGAACAACTTAGTAGTAAGTGGAACAAGAAAAAATTTAACAATAGGTATTATAACAATAAATATATGAATTTTGTTAAGGTTAAGATATATCTACACTTAAAAATATTTCCAAAACTTTTTTGATAGTTACATATTATAGTATAAGTACACATAGCAAAAAATATTGCGAAATTTTACAAATTTTTCATTGTAATACTAAAACTGTGAAATTAAAATAATTTAACGTAAGTTTTTAAAGAAATAAATAAATGAATAAATAACAAAATAAAAATAAAAATATTCATGTTAAATTAATTGTTTAAAAATACAAAAATTCATAAACAAATCTAAATGAACAAGCCGCCTATAGACGCGACATCAAATGTGACGTAAACAAACACCCAAAAAAAAAAAAAAAATAAATAAATGAATAAAAAAAAAAAAAAATAGAAACACTTAAATTAGTAAGCAGGATATATATTCATATCTCGAGATATTTTTTTAAAATCATTCGAATGAAAAATAATCGAATGATTTTATTATATCTCGAGATATCTCAAGATATTTTAATAATCGAATGATCGATTAATTTTCATTCGATTATGCCCATCACTAATTAATATCTAATTCTGATACAGTATTGTGACCTTGAAAAACTTTAAACCTTAATAAAAAATTTTCTATTGCTGACCAATTAATGAAACCAATTGACCTTTTATAACCATTTTCTGACCTTTTAAATCATGTCTTTGGCCAGTCGAAATTTCACATTTGGGGTGCTAAAGTTTTTGAATGACTTTGAAAAACTTGAACCCTTAATAAAAAATTTTCTATTGCTGACCAATTAATGAAACCAATTGACCTTTTATGACCATTTTTGACCTTTTGAATGATGTAATTGGTCTTTTGAAATTTCACAATTGGGGTGCTAAAATTTCTGAATGACCTTGAAATATTTTAACCCTTAATAAAAAATTTTCTATTGCTGACTAATTAATGAAACTAACTGACCTTTTATGACCATTTTCTGACCTTTTAAATCATGTAATTGGTCAATCGAAATTTCACATTTGGGGTGCTAGCATCGCGGAGCCCTAAGAACCTTCCTTAATATTAAAAACGTCAGTAAATTATAAAATTTAAAAAAAAATGAAATAAGAAACTTTTTGTGAAATGATGTTATCATTTGTTTGATAAAGGTGGGACCCCTACCCTTAGGTACAGAAGACGAAGCCCCCGGTGTGTTGCAAGGGGCAAGGCCTCTATCGGGGGCCCAGGGGAGGAGTCCCCTGAATTAAAAAAAAAATTATTCATGTGCAATAGTCTTTAAAGGCATCCAATGGGAAGTTGACAGGGTGGGTAGACCTGTCTCTCCAAATTTTTATTATTGGTGGTATGTACGAGTATACAAATATTAATTTATTAATATTGTAAAATACATTTAATTATGATCTATTTCACTTAAATTCAAGCATGATTCATCACTTACGAATTTAAGGAATTCCCGTTTTTTAGCTTTATCTCTATTTGTTTTTAGAAAATAATAGAAGATTGATTTGTTGCGAATATAAGAATTGTTTAATTTTTTAACGATGACTCATGCTCAATTGTATTTGAAACGGGGTATAGTAACAAAAGATAAAAACAGACATTGGTCTGGTGAAGAGACTCAAGTTGATCCTTTATACGAATTTTTAGCAAGACGAAATATTTTTCCGAAATAAAAAGTAGCCTATAACTGTTTCAGTTCCACAAGCTTTGTCTGTACAATGTTTCAAGCAAATTGGTTAATTAATTGTTGTGAGCTTTTTTACTTTGTGGAAATTCATTTAAATAAATGAAACAAAATTACTTTGCTAAATTTACTATATTTTATTTTTATGTGTGAACGCGCTTTCAACTATTCCGGGCATTAACGAACACTTACGAATGAGTGTTCGTTAATGGCCGTGATGATTGAAAACGCGTTCACACATAAAAATAAATTATAGTGGTATTAATAGATTTGAGCGTTACTTTATGGTATTCCATATTTGTAAATAATAAACAAATATTTTGCAAAGTAAAATATTTGTTTATTATTTACAAAGTATAGTGGATTTAGCAAAGTAATTTTGTTTAATTTATATTAATTGGTTAAGCTGTAAAGGCGTGAAAGCCACTCAAACAAACAAACAAACAAACACACTTTCGCATTTATAATATTAGTTAAGGTATGTTTTTGAAAATTCAAAAAAAAATTATAAAAATAAATCAATACGTACATACTGGACAATGGCGGATCTCATATAAAAACTTGTATCCATTGAAATAGTTTAACTCTCTAACAGTGAAAAATTATTAAAATTGGTTGACTTAATTTTTGGCAAGTCAGACAGAACTTATCACTAGTGTCTAATAGTAAGTCTGTTTTGTAATCGAAGACAATGTTCAACTATCGCTGAAATTTTCGTCCGAATATGAAGGTACAATTAAACTGAGAATACTTACTGTATATAATACTCCTGTCACAGTATGTGCATAACATAGCGAATACAGATTTAATTCAATTTTCAAAGTTTCGACACTTCCAAACTTTGGATTTCTAAAGATTGAATACTTGCGGATCTCATATAACAACCTGTACCTATCTAAAATAGTTTAATTCCCTAACAGTGAATAAATTTTCAAAATCGGTTATGACGCGTTCTCGAAAAATTAGTTAATTTTTATTTTAAAAAATGAAACAGATATAAATACGTATACATATTGTTATTGTAATGATAAAAACCATGAAGCATTTATCGTAAAGAAATTCAGTAAATTTCCTAATTTTTCTCTAAAGCTAGTTCACTGAGAACAATGTTTTAATAGCTTATCTTATTTAATTTTTTACCCCCTTTTCCACTAAAAAATCACTAAAAATGGTCAAAATTTTGGCTTTCAAAAAACAGACGTATCTGGCTGATGAACTCATCGAAGTTTTTGGGATTTTTGACTTTCTCGCCAAATTTCGTAAAAATCGGAGACTATAAATTTTAGTGAAGGTCATTTTCGGTTTCTCGAGGCCTCAAAACCAATTTCGTAGTCCCGGGCTCAGGTCTTTTCATGACACCCGCTATAATAGTTGAATTTCTAAAATGGAAATTCGCGAATATGTAAGCAGAAAATTATTTATAAATAGTTATTTTCATTTAAGGTTTCGACGAAAAATCTTGAAAGCCTTATCGTTTGTTTGTTGCATTTTTCGGTGTATAACCATAAAATTTTGCAAGTATATGCTACTGACAGTGCCAGATTTACACTAGGGGCACTGGTCCCGGGCGGCAAAATTTAGAACACACGTGATAATTTTTTTTTCTTTGGTATCACTTATTTTATAATAGGAAAATAAGAAATGGGAGCTTCTTTTTTTTTTTGCTCGTCACTTATTTTTTGATAGGAAAAGGAAAAAAGTGGGAAAGTTAATAAGAATTTTTTTCTAAATTTTTGTCAAGGGCGGCATTTTTCACAGTGCCCCGGGCGGCACTTATAGTAGGGTACAATCGGCCCTGGCTACTGATGATATACATAGATCTCAATTAATATACAGCAAAAAAGAATTTCTTGATTTCTTCAGGTACTTTCCCGTCTTGGAAAGTATGGATAAAAATTTTTTTATTCGATATAAAAAGTTAAATATATTGTCGAAGTTAAAGCAATATGTTGAATTATTAATTATTTCTCGTCGTTAAAGTGGCAAAATTTTTGCGTATAATACACGTGGTTAGTCTATTATATTTCCCTCATCTGACAATGAGTCTATTAAAGTACTCGTACTTTAGTTAGGGTGTCTCTCTCTACTAAATTATCACAACTAATTGTACTACTGAGGGTCTACTAAGGTCAACCAATACAAGCAGAGGCTTATGTAAATTGAATTTATAGTAGTGTTTATTATAAAATAGCATTAGCACCGATTTATGTACTTGACCTAATAACTTTTTTTAAAATAAAATGAACAAAATTAAGCACTCTTTGTGCAGATGTTTCTTTCTTTTTTTTTTAAGTCAAATAATCAAACCGAAAGAAAACAAAACTCATGGAAATTATCATTGAAATGAGAAAAATATAATATTTTATAATTTAGTTCCTTTACATCAATATTCATGGGTCAATACTTCAATAGTTGGGTCAATCCAATAGAAATGAACCAACCATATTATTCAACATTTATTTTCCTAATTAGTCGAATTTTCACCAAAAATTAGACTATTACAGTTTATCCCAGGGGTCGGCAAGCGGCGGTCCGTTGCAAGTTTTTATGCGGCCCACCAAGCAATATAATGTTTCAAACAATTTGCTTTGCTTATGGGGTGAAATTTAGTATGCTGATAGAGTTCGGACCTAGGGTGTGCTTTTTGTGACTTTTAATATTTAATCCCCACCCCCATCGTTTTTACACCACAATTTCTTGATTTTTCGACGTTTTCGATGTTTGTGTCGTCACGCCTTCGGGTTCCCTAAATAAACCAAATCATTATTTTTAACTTTTTCTGATAAAATTTTTATGTTACATTACACATTTCTAATAACTAAAAGAGTATTTGGAGAAAACTAAAGTAGTTGAAACTAAAGAAGTATTTTGTGAATGAGCTCTCCGAGCAAAATTAATGTAGTAAAATACTAAAGTAGTATAATACTTCTTTAGTTCTAACTAAAGTAATTCTGATTTGGTGCTCGTCAGTCTAAATGTGTGAAATTTGAAATGACATAGAAATGGGCATTTAACACTATTAAGAAAAAGATAAATAACTTACGTATAAATAATATCAGCATAACAATAATCGGTGATTGTCAAACAGTGGTTCATTTTTCAATTTATTATTATTATAATCTGAATAAACACAAAATTTGATGAACTTTCACTGCTTGATGAACAAACGTAAAATGCACAGAGTAAAATGAAATGTTTAGGTCCTATAAATGACACAAATATTTTCTGTAACTTGTTTTTTTATTTATATTATTCTAATGGGTTATCCTAATGTCGCAGGTATAAATATGTATGGATATATTTACTATTGTAGGATGATCATTTAACAGTTTTATCATTGATAAAACTGTTAAATAAGTATATATGGTTCATTTCAGTTAAATTTAACCATGCTTCGTCACTTTGAATTAAAATAATTTCCGTTTTCTTGGCTTTATCTCTTTTATTATTGCATTTATGCAAATTTTAAATTTGCGGTTTATTTTTAGAAAAGAATAGAAGATTGATTTGTTTCGAATATAAGAATTATTTAATTTTTTAACAAAAACTCATGATCAATTTTATCTGAAATGAGGTATACATATGTTTGTACCTGCGACAATTTATGATTTTAATGTATCAACATTAAAAGGGATTAAAATCTTTGATGTTCTTGTTTTATTATACCTAATAGTTACTTTTCTTTAAAATAAATTAGTTTGCTAAAAATATTTAAAATATGTATAAAAATATTAAAAGAAAGAGATAAAATTATCTTCATTACTGGTTTTATTATAAAACCAGTAAAACACTAAAGGTGTACATATTGTAATGTACATCTCAATTGAAAAAGGCTGATAAAATTTAGGTAAAAATAAGAAATTTCGATTTGTGAGAAGAAAACATAATTTTTAGCTTAGATTGAATATATCAACTATTAGCTGATACACTGTTTGGTGAGTGCAGTTTTAATATTACATGTTATATATATACAACTGAATTCATTTAACTAACCTACCTCAGATATGTAATAGAATGGATTTTTAAAAAACCCTTAAAAATGAACTATTGTCTATTGTACAGTTATCTATTTGTATTTGTAATTTTGGATCCATAAAATTGTTAAAATTGTATATATAAAGCCTAAATCTTTGTATAGACAAGTATTTGAACAGATATTGCAGTACAATAAAGCAAAAAATGTTCTTTAGTATCCGTCAGTATTACAGATCTGTGCATATTTCACTAACAGAACCGTTTATACGCATATCGAATATCTTCCAATATGTTAAAATATCCAAATACCATACCAGTTATTATAATAACTGTTATAAATAACAGTTATTTTTCAGTAACTGTTATTGCAATAACAGTTATTAGAAAATAACCGTTTAGTTCATCTCTAGCACTTTCACAGTAAACTTCCCCGGAAGCCGACAATATTTTTAAAGAAATTTTATGTAAACAAGTACATAAAATGATTCCACAGAACACTAAATGATTCAACATGTATGTGTTATGCAGGTCAAAAGATGAGCACATAGTTATTATTATTTTGCATTATATTTATATGTACATAGGTATTATATTTATATGTACAACAAATGAAAAGTGTCCGGTACGTAGTAATAAATTATTTTTCTTAGAATAATATAAAACCTTTTTTATAAATATTTTTAAGTGTTTTGTGTATTCTAAATATTGATCGTGGTCGGCCTCGGCGGATGTTTTGTTTATTTTCGGATGCCGAAGCCATGGGACCGAAAGTGTTAACATCGAAAAAAGTTAAGAACTATATATATATATATATATATATATATATATATATATATATATATATATATATATATATATATATATATATATATATCATATACATATAATAAAAAACAATATTTACAAAATATTCTTCCTAAATTTTTATAATTTAACTAATTTGGTTAATTTCGTTTCTTCTTTTGTTCAGGTATAAGGCCATGTGCTAACTGATACTGATGGACTATTTGTTCTTGTACTTCGGGTAAACATGGCGCATAGCGACTATATTCCATACTAAATTCACCCTTTCCCTGTGTACTTGATCTTAATTCGCCAGCATAACCAAACATGTCATTAAGCGGTACTTCAGCATATACAGTAAACCACCCTTCATTAGCATCAGTGCCGGTAATTATTCCATGACGTTTATTCAGTTGACCGATAATGGTTCCTTGAAATTCTTCTGGTGCTGTTACTTCCACAAACATAATTGGTTCCAAGATTTGCCAGGATCCATTTTCAAACACTAAAAGATAAAAATATATTTACAATACTTGCAATAAATTATAAAATTAAAGCGCTCTTTCAGAATCCGAAATAAAAAATAGGTCTTTCCATTTGAAAAATACGACTTGACCTTAAAATAACCTTGAGAATGAAGGTCAAGGTCAAATCTAAGGGCACCATTTAATGTCCCCCTTCGTACCTAACAACTTTTGTAAAGGTCATTTTTAATAAGTGGCGCCTCTGGCGAGATATTTACATGCATAGATTAAAATGGCCCACCCTATATATATATATATATATATATATATATATATATATATATATATATATATATATATATATATATATATATATATATATATATATATATATATATATATATACATACATACATACAAATATACAAATATACAAATTTTCATCAAGAAAAGGTAGTTAATAATTATGTTAACACCTTGGCGGTTAAGACGGATTTTGAAAAAAATTCCAACTTACACAAACTTTCGCACAGCTGTATGTAAAACATAGCCTATTTAGATAACATTTTGTACAATAAATAAGCTGTTTCATAGCATTCGTAGATAAAAATATTTCTTTCCTTTTTGTGGAACTTTGGTCAACCATGAATGTTATATTTAATAATTTGTATTTGTGACGCAAAAATTCTCACTTATGCCTATGTGAAATTGCAAACTGTATCAATTCAACATTTACGAATACGTGTAAATGGTGGCGGGAATTGGTGCCAAGTAAACTTCCGCGGGTTCACATATAGAGAAACATTATTACGATTTTTATTAGCTCTAAGTGATTAAGTTGGTACTAACTTCAAAAACTCAAATTTACAGCGTAATTATTTCATTGGAAAATTGAGTTTTTGATATGCTATCTGGTGGCCCTAAAGCAAACTATTGCAGGAAGGCTATAGGCCTTTTCATCATGTGACGAGCGCAAGCGCAGCCGCCATGTTAAAATAGTGGTAATTCAAAAGTTTCGTACTGTTTTGGTCAGGAATAGCCAGGAAAGCAATATTATCTCAATAAACAATTGAATTATTGGAAAAAATCGTCGATGGTGCTTCACTTGTTTATAATTCAGTTGAAGCCCATAATCACCCATAATTATGAACAATTGAAAAGGTGGCTGAAATGTTCTGGACGTCCGCAAAAACGGAAAAAAAGTGAGCTGATTGAGAGGTTAGGCATCCATACTACTTGTTTACTATGTCAAAAATAATAATAAAAACAAATAATATCTATAATTTTATTCTAAAGCGGGTTCTACACGATGCTACGAACGTTCCTTCCAACATTCGATCGAACGTTTGAGGCAATTAAGTTCGATAGTTGGTGCGACGAATGTATCTGCTACACGGTGAGTCGAATGTTTGATCCAATACGAATGATAATGTGTTGGTACTCAGTGGACAACGCTGTTATCTGTCTGATGTTATCTCTAATGTTATACACTGATGTTGTCTCTCTTCACATGAACGAGTCGTGCGCAACCAACATTGACCTTCAAACGTTCGAAGCATCCCTTTGACTCGGTGCAAGAATACCGACATCGAACGGGACACGACCAAATGCGAATGTTTGACGCTCGACATTGGACACTCGTAGGTTCGAACAACGGCTACACGATGCTATGAACCATCCAACGTCGAATGTTGGAGGGTGTTCGTAGCATCGTGTAGCAGCGGCATAATTCATAATGTCAACCAATTTTTAGTACAACTATAAATGATCTATAGCATGTATCACCCTTACAAACTCCATAATAACACCGTTTCTTTGCTCCTTTTCGTACATATAACATTATAGTAATGGATTGAGAAAATTTAATTTTCAATTAAAAACACTAATTTTTTATTTTTTCTTACTTTTTTTTTCAATAATCATTCTTTATTTAATATCTTTTAATTTTAATTAATTGTACATAGGTACTTTTAACATGGTTGTTTACAAAAAAACAGTACGAAAAAAATGGCCGACATTGACACATGTGCACAAAAAAAATTTGTGATGAAAAGGCCTATTTGTACACATCAAATGAATCAAGTGAACTATAATCATTTGTGAATTTGTTTTTTATGATTTGTTATTACATATATTTTACCCTAATTTAATAAAATTTAATGCATGAAAATTGTTCAAATTATGGAATTTTCATCTCGAAAAAGCTATCGTGTGTTTGGTTGCAACAGTGAAAGGTCCCAAGAATGATACTATCAGCTTTCGTTTCTCTGAAAAGAGTACAAATTTAATAAAGAAGAATTGGTTAGTTGCTGATTAGTATGGATAAACATTCTGAAAATGAGTACAAAAGTTACGCCTTCAATGACTGTTTATTGAGTTCAATTTAAACCACAAGATTTTATTACATAAGTGTAATTACAAAACCTATTTTTTACTAATTATATTTTTATTATCTACCTACTATAGGTAGTAAATATACATCAAGAAAATATTTGTTCCATCTATCAAGGTTCCATATTATACAATCAATACAAAGTCTGATTCATTAACAATAAGAGAAACTAAAGCCCTATTAAGGGGGGAGTTCACGCCAGAAACGGCTAATAAACTAACTTTTTTCGAATCTCGTTTTTTGTTTTTATTTCGTTCTGTGGTTTTTTACAGACACGGTGATATATAAAACATGGCCAAAATTTTTTTTTTTTCAAGTAGAAAAATATTTATTTGTGAGCCGCTGCACAGCCAAGTTGTTGCTCCTTTGCAGATAACGCTCGCCCCCCCTCGCGATTTGATCAGTAATATTTAGTTTTGGTGTGTGTGTACACGAGTTATAGTATGCACTGAGATAATGTTCTTTTATTTGTATGCTTTTGTAGACGTTTTAATAAACAGTGAGTAAACCGCTTCTTCTGTTATTATTTTTGTTTTTTACCGTTTCCCGAAATTTGTGTTTTTCCCGACAAGGAAAATCATATCTCAAGTTCTAGAAAAGATAGAAACTTAATTTTTTTTTAATTTTGTTCATAAACATATTGCGCATAAAGTGGAGTATGCTTTTTCCATTTGAACAATTGTAACGTACTATTTATAAACATGTTTTTTTTTAATAAAAAATTGGGTTTTATAATTTTTGAACTTTGGGATTACAATTTTATAGTTAATTTTTAAAATTACCTGAAACCCATACTCAGCTTTATGGACAGGTCCATTAGAAATAAAATAATGAAAAAATATTTAAAAAATATTCATTACTTTTTGAGATATGGTGTTCCTTGTAAACGCTTAAAAATTTGTGATAAAGCCCCCCCCCCCACAGGGAAGAGTAATGAATGTTTCAAAAACAAAATTTTCTATTTGAAACCATCCCTAATTTGAAAAAAATTTCAACAAGAAAAATAATCGTAAATAAAAAAGCTGCTTTTTTATTTGAACTCCTCCCTTAAAAAACATTTAAGAAAGATTTCTTCATTAGATTGTTCAAATAAAAAATAATTCGAATGTTTCTCACGATAATATAGAAGAAGTTAATAATACAGAAAAAAGAAAAAAAGAAAGAAGAGATGAAGAAGATAACTGAATGCGTTTAATGTCATGAAAGAAAAACCTGATGAAATCGAATTCACTATTAAATCGAATGTTACCAGTGTCATAAAGAAATTTACTGACATCGAAGCACAGGTTTCTAGCGATTTTGTACTCCTAAAATTTTCTGCGTTTATTATATCTGATAGTGAATTAAGTATTGCAACTGGCATTTCAAGCATTAACTATTACTGAAAAATTAGCGAAAAAAAATTAGCAAATTTTCTGAATGTTGTTCTTATTTTTTCATTATTTATTGTTGCCAAGCAAAAATGGACTATTCAAAATTGCCACTATATTTTTAGCTGTCATCTGGTGGCGAATGGAAAAACTACTGCGGGTATAGGCTAAATATTAAGCTACGATACATTTTACTGTTATTTTGAAGTCGGCTTTATTTATTTTCTTAAGGTTTCATTTTTCCCTTTTGAATTGCCCTGAACCTTTTAGTAAACATATTCAATTTTACCTATTGGTATGTACACCATTAACGTATTCATGAATCACCCACCGGATAAATAGGTGACCTAATCAGTAACCAGGTTAACACGTTAATGAAGAATTATGGCGAAATGATTAACTGATACACTATTTTGACCACTGATACATTTTATATAGAATTGTTGACGGGACCAGCACCGAGACACCAACAGGACGGTGTCTCAGTTAGTTAGGTTTCACTTGAGGCCTTACAGCGTCAATGACCATGAACCGATTTTGTGAACTTTTTCCGAAGCCCATGGTCTAATTCTGGTCAAATTGATATGGGACCACCTCGGAAAGACATCTCAAACAAAAAAATCACCTAAATCGATTTAAATATACCGAAGATATGAAGTAATATACCACTCAAAAAAAAAAAAAAAATCCACTATTATTACTATTCAATAAAAAACAATCTTCATCAAAATCGGGTTACTCAAAGTTATGCGAAGTTAAATATATACAGGTGGGCCATTTTAATCTTTGCATCTAAATATCTCGCCAGAGGTGCCACCTATCAAAAAATGACCTTTACAAAAGTTGTTAGGTACGAAGGGGGTGTGACGGATATTATGGTACGGGGACTGACACCTAGCGGTTAAATTTTGAATTAATGAACTAAATTTAAAAATGGGTTTTGGTATCGGCTATGATAACTAGCGATTTGTGTTTGTAAAAAATATGAGCCGCCTGGCGTTGTAAAGCTTAACTATTATCTTCTAAGTGGATTTATAATATTATATCATTTTGTGATTCCCCTGTTTTGTTGTTTGATATGAAGTGAATAATAGTTAAGCGGTGGGGACAAGCGGCGAATTGATATATGTTGGAAAAGATGAGAGAGAAGAAGGGAGTTGAGTTAGGGATGTTGATATTTTTAAAAGTATCGATATTTATAGTATCGGTAGTTTTTAAAAATATCAATATCGTACAATGATATATCGAAAAAAAATATCGATATATCGATATATCGTTTTTTTTTTTTATTTACGTTACTGAGGTAGAGAAATTTTTTAATCAATATAATTTACTAAATAAACTTGATATTAGTGACTTTTTAGATAGTTTTGTTTTAACACCTTGACGGTCATCGACGTCATAAGATGTCAAGTTAAACCTTACTAACTCACACACCACGTCGTACGACGTCAACAATTCCACATAAAGTATAAGAGTATTAGCGATATTAGCGATTTTAGCTGTCAAAATAGTGTACCAGTTGAGTGTTTCCTCATTATAGATTATGACCGTCATGAATTCATGATGTGATGGTCTTAAAAAACCAGTTTTTTAACATCATCGAAAAGTTTCCAGACTCAAATAAACTGCATTTAATATCTGACATCTAATTTCAATATTTGAAATCAGAATAAATTTGGCGCGCAAGCGTACACCATATATGTACTACTGTAGGTATTTTTGTTGAATATATTTTTAGGTATGTCAGTTGTACATTTGTACATATGCCACATGTGGTACATGTGGCACATCAGGAAAAAAATATTGAAAAAAACTTCAGGAAAAAAATATTGAAAAAAATATCGATATATCGATATATCGCTACTAAAAGTATCGCCAGAAATTATCGATATATTTGAACAAAAATATCGATATTTTAATATATCGATATATTTTATACATCCCTAAGTTGAGTTTTGGACTTGTTTTGAAATAGGCTGTAACTAAGTAATTGTTGCTCTAAGTCCAATAAAAGATGTAATTGATTTTTGTAAAAACATTTCTAATTCTTGAAACGTAAACTGGTTTCGGAAATGATTAGTACAACGCAATCGTTAGTTTATATTTTATTTATTTTAAAATTTTAAACTTTTGTTAAAAATGTAAATTGTATTATGGAATTTTATGTAGAAAATATTTAATAAAATGATTTCGCAAAACACACAACGGAGAGTAATTCTTCGAAAGAACCCGACTTTGGACAATTCAGGCATTCCAATGACGTTTATCTGCGTGGGACACTGTTAAAGCTATATTTAAATAACGGTTTTTGGGCGCGAAATTCAAATATTTTAATATAAGCAAACCGCCGCAACTGTTACAGAAACCGCTCCAAATGTTATAGGGGACATTAAATGGTGACCTTAAATTTTACCTTGAATTTCATTTTCAAGGTCATTTTGAGGTCAAGTCGTATTTTTCAAATGGAACGACCTACTTTTTATTTCGGATTCTGAAAGGGCGTGAAATTTCACGTCACATAAGTGATTGAATGTTGTCTGTATCGGGCGCCTGTCGAGCAAAGGATCGATGGTGTAATGGATAGCACACCTGGCTAGTTACCAGGAGATCCTGGGTTCAATTCCCGGCCGATCCGGATAATTTTTTCAATCACCTTGTGATTTTTAATTTACATATTCGTTTATATTTATTTTTTGTTAATAAAACGTTATTATTAGCATTTCAATTTATCTGAGTACTTTTACCCTAATACATATTTTTTTTTTGTATTAGAAGGCATACGTAAGTATGCTATAAAATGGAATATGTCCATTTGTATTTTTTACTATTAAAAAAGTTGTTAAATATCTGAATCTATTTTACATAGCAATTTTTAGCACGTCATTAATGTTTATATTTATTAAATATACATAAATAAACGACTTTTGTAAAAAAAATTATACTAAATACGGTCCTGAATCGTGTAGATCTCTTTTATTTCCCAATGGTAAGCGAATGAGGTAACCTATACACATACCAATCTTGTACTTCACCCACTTCACCAAATGATTCAGAACATCAAGACCTGGTATGAGACTAGGTGAGTACATGTATTGCACTAAATTATTAAAAGATACATAATATAATACCTACATACGCATCTCGTACGAGATTCATTTGGTAATGTACAGAATAGTTTTATTTTTGCTATCCGATCTGGCTTATCCAATATAAATATATGATAATATATATATACTGTGTGAGTTTTTTGAGAGTTGCCATTTTTATTACCGCCAAACTGTTAATTTAATCGAAAAATTGTTCAAATAAGAGTTGTAGATATCGACGGGGGCAACCAATTACTATAGTCAGGAGCTTTATAGCTCTTATGGTTTTCGAGCTGTGATACAAACATAGATTTTTAAATGAGACTATATATTAATTTTTCGATAAAACTGATCTAATGAGCAAAAAAAGGGTTTTACCCAAGTTTAATTTTTTAATTTTTCAGTTAGATGGTAAAAATATGCATATGTACTTGAGGCTACTTCAACCGATAGTATTCTGGTTGGTTATATTTCCATTACATCCAAGAAAAGAAGTTTTCCCAGTACCATTTCTATCATACAAATTTGGTTGTAATGAAATTGGCAACTCTCAAAAAACTCACATGGTATATATGTATACTATTACATACCTTCTTTGACAGCTCCTTGTGCAGCAAGCATGAACGCCAACTCACTGGAATCAACGATATGATGAGCACCATCCTGTAATCGAAATCGGATTCCTGATAATTTATGTCCAGATAATAATCCTTTCTCGGCCATCATTAAAAATCCCTTTTCCACGCCAGGAATAAATTGTTTTGGAACATTTGTACCCATTGTTTCGTCGACGAATTCTAAAAGTGTATTTTGATTTGGTGGGAGTGGTTCCATAATTCCAGTGACTCGTGCATATTGTCCTGCACCACCCGATTGCTTTTTATGTAGGTAATCAAATGAGCATGGAGCAACTAATGTTTCGCGGAAAGATACTTTTGGTTTGCCTAAAATCACCGGACAGTTATATTCGCGTTCCATTCGTTGTGAATAAATTTCTAGATGTAATTCACCCATTCCGGAAACAATTGTTTCTTTACTGTCGCTATCAAAATGAAAATGGAATGTGGGATCTTCTTTTGTGAAACGGGCTATTGCTTTACTGAAGTTATCTCGATCTTTATTATTCGCCGGCTTTATAGACATTGACACAACCGGCTCAGGTACATAGATCGATTCCATTGCTAATTGAAGTTTTGGATCGGTTACGAAAGTATCGCCACTGGCACAATCTACGCCAAATAATGCGAATATATCGCCCGCATACACCTCATTAACATCCTCCATGTTGTTTGAATGCATTCGCACTAATCGAGCAATTCGAATTCGTTTGCCCGTTCGAACGTTGTATATGTATTCGCCTTTCTTCAACATTCCTTGGTAACATCGCATGTAAGTTAATTGTCCATAGCGACCAGCTTCCAGTTTGAATGCTAATGCGACAAACGGATGGCTTCCATCACGCGCGGGCGACAAAATAATCGTTTCTGTCTCTTTGCCGGATATTTCTTTTAACGCTTTATTTTCCACTTCGCCGGGATGCGGTAGATAACTTATAACGGCATCCAGTAAAGGTTGTACACCACGATTTTTTAACGCTGTTCCTACTAAAACGGGAGTGAAAACACGTTTTATGCACGATCGTCGAATCGCTCCAATTATATCAATTTCACTAATTGATTTTTCCTCTAAGAATAATTCGCCAAGTTGTTCGTCCACATTCGATAAATGTTCAATCAATTCTTGGCGACGATCATGAACTTCTGTTCGCATTTCTTTTGGTATATCTGCTTCTTTTATAATCTCACCAAAATCACCTTCAAAATAAATCGCTTTCTGTGACACAATGTCCACAATACCTTTTACATTCGACTCGAGACCAATTGGAAGATTGATAAAAGCTGCATTGTGATTTAATTTTGACCGCATTTGACTTAGAACACGTTTAGGGTTTGCTCCAGTACGATCTAGTTTATTGATAAAAGCCAAACATGGCACATTGTATCGTTTCATTTGCCGATTTACAGTTAACGTTTGACTTTGAACACCACCAACAGCACACAAAACTAGAATTGCGCCATCTAGAACTCGAAGAGCTCGTTCCACTTCTACGGTAAAATCGACATGTCCCGGCGTATCAATAATATTTACGTTATGATCTTTCCAAATCGTATACGTTGCTGCGGATTGTATTGTAATACCACGTTGTCGTTCGAGTTCCATAGAATCCATGGTGGCGCCAACATTGTCTTTACCTTTCACTTCATGCATTTCTGATATTCGACCGGTATAAAATAGAATACGTTCAGTTAGCGTCGTTTTTCCCGAATCAATATGCGCTGATATACCAATGTTACGAATTTTTTCTAATGGTTTATGTTCAGCAAATTTTGCTTCTAAAGACATACATCTCTGTAAAATCTAATAAAAGAAACGGATAAAATGTAAAATTACCAATTACCGACACAAGTTAAAAATTAATTTACTCTAATAACTTTTAAATACTTACGTTATGAAAATTATTATGGGTAATTTTAAAAAAATACCTATCAATATTTCGTATACTCAACAACTTAGATATTGTCATTTTCTTTATTTTACTTTTACTTCAAATATTTTCATAAGATAAAAGAGGTTAAAACACATTTAAAAATGCTGGCATTCGAGACGAAAATTTTATTAGCCTAACGCAAGGGGTCAAACTAGAATGTCTACCAAACTGTGCCCACTGTAATCAATGGGTGACGTAACACAGCACCATACAATCACAACACACTATGTATGGACACGGATATACCAATGTGTTAGTGTAATATATTTTGATGATGATAATATATGCCATATATGCAGTACGAATACATACAGTATATACGGTATATACTATGATGGCCGACCTATTTGACAACTAATCAACAATTAAAACTAATTTTATTTATTTTAAGAAAGATATCCCATTATTTTGAGAAATTTTTTATTCAATAGAATTTTTACACTTAAATACGACACATTTCATATTTTTTTCTGTTTACATTTCACAAGTTGATTAAAAAAACATGGGGTGTTTTCCAATTACGGCACAAAAGCGCATTATGCGGCATAATGCTCAGCATTGGGTGTTCCAATTATCGCAACGACTCGCACAATCGGGCATTCGATAGCTTTTTACTCTCCGCTTTTTTGCTCTGTACCAACAAGTAAACATGAAATCTGAAGTTTTTTTTCTTTTGAGTCGGCACTATTGACGTATTTTTATTATACACAATTGTTAATTAATGTTTTTGATAACACTGAAATCAATTATTAAAATACATTTTATGTCATTTGACAACCAATCTGTTCCAATTAACGCTCGCGGCTCGCACAATGCGGCATTTAGGTGCACTGTGCTCTGGTAGTTGGAAAACACCCATGATTTTTATTTTGACATGAACACGACGGCAGTCAGTAACAGACTAAAGCAGTAGTGGTGTAAATTGCTACTTATTGCAACTTTAAGATTTCACTTTTTTATACATATGTAGGCTTGATCGGTCTCATCTGTGGTCTAACGTCAGCTAACGGAGCTTTCACCGTTACAAACCAGAGGGCAGGCATTCAAAAAATTAACATACATTTTATGGAGTGTAGAATATAAGGAGGACTATCTTGTACGGAAAACAATAGAAGAATAGTTCAAAAAGTGTCCCGTTTTAAGTACTAAGTAACAGTTCAAAAACTCGCCAGAACAGCACTAGAGTAGCAAAAGAGTATAGTGATTTTTTTGTTGTTTTATAAAAATTTTTAAAATAATAAAACTATTATATGTAACAATTATAATAAAAAAACAATAATTACATAACAACGCGGATGTTTTTCTTTTCTTGTTTACTTCTCTAAATTTACCGTTTTGCTACAGTAGCGCCTCCACTATTTACGCCTTTCTATGAACACTTTTTGATACAGAGATGGTGCTCCTGATATCTACCCTCCATAATACATTTTATTATATATTAAAACAACAATTTCTAACATGGCGAATGATTATTTTTATTCCATAATTTTTAAATGTGACTGTACTTCAGAAATTAAGTATTTATACCGTGAAAAACCATGAAAAAACCATGAAAAAATATTTAAGGTGCATTAATTTTTTGAATCAGAGCCCTCTAGTTTATAACGGTGAGAGCTCTGTTAGCTGACGTTAGGACCGTTAGGCTAACAAAATTTTCGTCTGGAACGCCAACAATAATGTTTCAAATTCAATTCATGAGCCCACCACGGAGCCCACACATGGTGTCTAGAAAAAAGGTGATCCAACTCAATGTATGCAAAAAAAAGTGTCTAAAAATAAGAGGGCATTAGTATTTCTTGTATACCAAAGCGGTACAGTACTTATTCTTAAATGGAAGCATTCCCAAATGGAAACACGAGGTTCTCTATCTTTGTTAGCTTTGAATAGAATATTATGGAATCTTTTTCAATGTTCAGCTCAGGTATAAAGTGGGTTTTTCGATCGTTTTTAAAATAAACTTAATAATTCTTATTTTGAGTTGCATAATTATTTACATTGTATATTACATAATTCGCTGATGTCACTATGTAAAATCGAAGTCCGTACCATTGGATATTCGCTGTATAAAGTAATTTAAACTATAAGAGTTTATTTCATACATATGTAATTTCTATGTATTTCCTTATTATTAACTCTTTAAAGTTTAAATGATTAAGACGAGTTAACTCGTCCTGCAGTATGGCGGCTCAAAATGCTGTGATATGTATATATTCACTGGTACAGGTGTCACCATCTGTGACATATTTTCCGAAATACGGTATAATTCTAAATAATGTTCAATTTTATAGTTTAGTATAATTTATATTTTGTAAATTTAGACCGGGAGGCGGTAATAAGAAAGTGTTTACCCATCGAGTTAAAGAAAATTTCATTTTTCATCTAATAGTTTATCATTCGAAGTTACTAAAATGCTTTGTCGGCCAGGCCAACTCTTGTCCGGTTACGCGGGCCGACCTCGAAAAGTGGTCAATCTGACCCATCGATTTAAAGAAAATTTCATTTTTCATCTAATAGTTTACTATTTGAAATTACTAAAATGCTTTGTCGGCCAGACCAATTCTTGTCCGGTTACGCGGGCTGACCTCGAAAGTGGTCAATATTTCGAGGCCCCTTTGCCCATCGATTAGAGGCTAAAATTTCGCCAGGTTAAAGATAAAACCTTTAATATTATTATTTGATTGGTTTCCCAAGTCATAACTTGTCCGTTTTGTCTGGCCGACCAAATTTATGTACGGAAGTAAGATTACGTGGTAGTTATTAATATGTTGTTTCATGTATGCAGTTACTTCTATTAATAAGAAAATGAGACCGTTCATATCGGATGGGTATTGAGTTTGTTAGGAAATTATTTACTCGATTATCTGTGTAAGGGCCAGTCTGAGAAAAATTTTGTAAGAAACTTTTGTAGATTATATAATTATCTTCAACTCTTATTTGAAAGATTTTGGAGAAAAATTAGTATTTAAAAAATTATGATAAAGTAAGTTAATTAGCCAAAGCGTGACAAATTTTAAGGTCGTATAACTTTTCTATTAGTCCAAACAAAAATGTGCTTCTAACCTTTTTTATAGGGTATTTCCTAAAAAATAAATTTACCTAGTTAGTTTTTTTACGCGTTATATACTTACTGACTTTAAGCGAAGCGAAAGTGGACAGGTGAGGTATGCAGCTACAGAAAATATTGGGAAGTAGTGTGGATTTTTCACTTTGGAAAAATTTGAGTCCGGTAGCATGTTAGCGTATACTTTTAAATTGCTATTAGAAATGATATACAAAGAGTCCATATTAAAATATAACTGGGGAAAGTAGTTCGATAATCACATCGAAAACGAGAAACGTGTTTTTTTTTTTGCTAGTTTCTCGTTTTCTGTGGGTCGTTTGACAATTAATAGTAAAATTTGTAAATTAACTAATTTTCTATCAAAATCGTTGTCTTTATTATATCATTAGTCGGCCAGGTCTTATACCTTGTGTGGACGTAAGATTATGTACTACTTATAAATGTTTTATTTTTAATATGCAGGACATTTTGTACTAATTAGAACGTATCATAATAATCTTTAAATAATTTTGGGTTTTTATAATAATTCTCTTTGAAAAAAAAAGGTTACAAATATAAAAAAATAATAAAAAAGTGTACCTACACAAAATATTAAAATTAAGAATCATGAAATCAATGACAGTCAAATGTTATCTATTCCCAATGGCAAAGAAATAAGAAAGACAAAATATATGTTATATGTATATCTATTGTATTAGAAATTTGGTTATATTTTTTGAATAGGCCGATTTTGTTTGTAAATATTATGAATTGGGAAGTAATTTGACACTCTTTCTTTAGATTTAACACAAATATTTTTACTGATATTTTTTAAAATCTTATGTCTTATGTCTTTCACACTTATTGAGACAATGAGGGTTCACTTCGTGGGGGTTCGTATAATAGTTTTACTAGTATCACATATGGTAAAAGAGGTCAAACACTGACCACATCGCGAAAGTGAAATTGACCGAAATTGTATATCTTTGCCCTTTGCCCTAAATATTTGTTCATATTATTACACTTCTATCCAGTTGTTCCTTGAACGTTATAATAACATATTGTATAAAATTAATTATTAAATAATTTTTAATAAGGTAGTTACCAATATAATTAATAAAGTAGTAAAAACATAAAAAATTTTTGTTTTTTAAAAATTAACAGAATTTAGCCCTAAGACTTCACAGATACATTTAATGTTTAATTACTTTTTTATTAAATGAAAAAATATTGTAAGGAAATTTCCTAAAATTTCTTATTCGAAATTCATTGTCCACTTTCGCTTCACTTAAAGTCAGTAAGTATATAACACGTAAAAAAACTAACTAGGTAAATTTATTTTTTAGGAAATACCCTATAAAAAAGGTTAGAAGCACATTTTTGTTTGGACTGAAAATAGAAAAGTTATACGACCTTAAAATTTGTCACGCTTTGGCTAATTAACTTTTATCATAATTTTTTAAATACTAATTTTTCGCCAAAATGTTTCAAATAAGAGTTGAAGATAATTATGTAATCTACAAAAGCTTCTTACAAAATTTTTCTCAGACCGGCCCTTACACAGATAATCGAGTAAATAATTTCCTAGCAAACTTAATACCCATCCGATATGAACGGTCTCATTTTCTTATTAATAGAAGTAACTGCATACATGAAACAGCATATTAATAACTACCACGTAATCTTCCTTCCGTACATAAATTTGGTCGGCCAGACAAAAAGGACAAGTTATGACTTGGGAAACCAATCAAATAATAATATTAAAGGTTTTATCTTTAACCTGGCGAAATTTTAGCCTCTAATCGATGGGCAAAGGGGCCTCGAAAAATTGACCACTTTTCGAGGTCGGCCCGCGTAATCGGACAAGAATTGGCCTGGCCGACAAAGCATTTTAGTAATTTAAAATAGTAAACTATTAGATGAAAAATGAAATTTGGTTTCAGTCTCTTATCTGGCTTCACATTTCACACTTCAATAAAAAAAAAAAAAAATTGACCTTTTTCCAGACCGTAATAAATTTTATGACTTTTTTTGGTAAAAATACTTTATCCTTTTAAATTTTTCAATATTTTTAAATTAAGTTTAAAAAAAAGTTTAAGTTCAATATGGATTTATATGTGACGAAGCAAAAAACCATAGATCCTTGATATTGCTTGCATTAAAGTTGGGAATTTCAAAATGCCAATTAGATTGTGAACTTTATTTTATCGGCTGATTTTTCTGACATAGCAGTAATTTTATTAGGTAAATTTAATAATTTTAATAAATAATTTTTTCTTATTTGAAATTGAATTAACTATGATAAGTAAACTAAGTAAATAATTTATGATAATTTTTATAGCGTAATGATTTCCATAACAGTTAATAATTTAAAATAATTTTCTTTTTCATAACATACTTTGATGTTACATATGTTACGTCACAATATGTACGTCTGTAGCAACGTAACAAAATTACACCTCAGTAGTTAAGGGTTAATTATACATATAACTTTGTGTGCATGCACGGGACCTAATTTTCATACAGCATGTTATTATTTTTAAAAGCCACTAAAGGTAAATGAAAAAATTACTGAAAATTATTACACAGAATAATTATTCCACTTACCAAAAGCGGCCTTTAAAAGACCTTGTCAAGTATGAAAATCCGCCAAGTGTGTTAATTTATAAAGGACAGATGACAGAAGGCAAACAAATAAGCAGGGAGGAATACAAACAGACAGACAGACTGGGTAGACTAATGGACAGACGGACAAAAAGACAGAAAACACAAACATACAAATAGGAGAAAATGGATATACAGACATTGACAGACAAAGGACTAGTAGATAGACAGATGGGACCGACTGACAAACAGACAAGACCGATTAACAGACAGACAGGACTGGTAGACGGACAGACAGGACTATTATACAAGACAGACAGGATAAACAGGCAGACAGGATTTGACGGGCAGACAAAAAAGACAGCCAGACAGACAGGATAAAATTAAAATACAGACAGACGAACAAGCAAACAGGAATGACTGACAGACAGACTGTAGGACTAAACGGACAGACAGACACAGAACATACAGCCAGTTAATAGGACAGGACTGACATACAGACAAGACACACGGTAAGACATGAGAGACAGACGGGGCAAACAAACAGACAGACAGACGAGGAAATTTTATTGTGGAAAAAAGTATTTTATTGCTTCTATATAATTATAAAACAATTCTTCTGAGTTAGGAATCATGCTTCTCCTAAAAACTAAGTATATATGTATAGTTTCAGGTAATATTTTTCTGAGAATTTGAATATAGCGGAAAAATCCAATTTTAATCCAGTTATACGGCAGTAAATAATTACTACATTCATTCTTTGAGAATTAAATTAACTACATAATTACGAAAATATCAAATATTATTAATTAAATTCTGCGACACCCCCGTTTTGAAAATATGGCTATGTAAATTGTTCAAAAATGGTTTAAAATCGCACTACAAGTTTTTCAAATTTTCAAAAGATCAAAGGATCTCTGATTTTTTGCTGTTATTATAATTAAATAATATTGAATCCCACAGGAACATTTAATCGGGATAAGATTACACCATGTGTTAGATCAGGGTAAATAGTGTCTCTGTGTGTACTATAAATTTCATCGACTTCGATTTAGTTGGATGTGATTTAGCAGTTGATTTTGTTTCCACCGGGAACCTTCAATTGGGATAAAACTATCTTATGTATTATTATTGCTGTTGCATTCACTATGAATTTCCATAATCATTTCAACACATTTTTATAATATAACTAAGTCTGACCCGCGGCTTCACCCGCATTGAATTAATCCCCCCCCTTGTGTCTCCCCTTCTTCCCCCGGAAACCTTCAATCGGGATTAAACTATCCCGACTAAAACTATTTCAAAATTATTACTATATATGTGTTCATAGTAAATAACGTTTGTATATTAAATTTTATCAAATTTGATTCAGTCATCCTACAGGAACCTTTAATCAGGATAAGATTAGCCTATGCGTTAATTCAGGATTAATCATGTCTGTGTACAAAATTTTATCAAATTCTGTTTAATTATTTGGACATGATTTTGGAATTTCTTTTGCATCCCCTGGGAACATTCAATCGGGATAAAACTATTCTACGTGTTATTAAAATTCTAGCTACATGTGCTTATAGTAAATAGTGTCTCTATATTTTATTTAATCGAATTCGGTTCAGTCATCCTACAGGAACCTTTAGTCGGGATAAGATTATCCTATTTGTTAACTTAGGATAAATAATGTCAGTGTACCAAATTTCATCGAATTGAGTTTTGTTTTTTGGGGTGTGTTTGAATAATTGTTTTTGTATCCCTCAAGAACTTGCAACCGGGATAAAATTTAAACATCGAACAAATTTAAACATCTAAACATCCAAACTTTCACATTTATAATATTATTTAGATATTAATTTTTGTTAAGTTACATATAAACCGATATAGAACTTAAACTTTTTTTTTAACCCAATTTAAAAATACTGAAAATTTAAAAGGATAAAATATTTTTACCAAAAAAAGTCATAAAATTTATTACGGTCTCGAAAAAGGTCAATTTTTTTTTTTTTTATTGAAGTGTGAAATGTGAAGCCAGATAAGAGATACAAACCTGAAATTTTCTTTAAATCGATGGGTAAGCGGGCCTCGAAAAATTGACAACTTTTCGAGGTCGGCCCGCGTAATCGGACAAGAGTTGGCCTGGCCGACAAAGCTATTTGGTAACTTCGAATGTTAAACTATTAGATGAAAAAAGAAATTTTCTTTAAATCGATGGGTAAGGGGGCCTCGAAAAATTGACCACTTTTCGAGGTCGGCCAGCGTAACCGGACAAGAGTTGGCCTGGCCGACAAAGCATTTTAGTAACTTCGAATGATAATCTATTAGATGAAAAAAGAAATTTTCTTTAACTCGATGGGTAAGGGGGCCTCGAAAAATTGACCACTTTTCGAGGTCGGCCAGCGTAACCGGACAAGAGTTGGCCTGGCCGACAAAGCATTTTAGTAACATTGAACATTTTTAATTTCTGGTTGTTTGAATGTTATGTGTTGAGCATCAATATAATTGACCAGTTCATCAAGAAGATCGTCTACATGCTTTATTTCAGTTTCAGTACTTAAAACTCTTCGACCGTTAGTAATGTCATATATATTATTAAGTGGCATGTCTCGACATTTCGTCCGTGGTTCATTATACATCAATGATTTCACAATAACTTTGTTGTTTATTTGAATTTCATTAGCAATCGCACCTTCTTCCACAAATTTAAGTGTTTGAATTGTGTGTACGTAATCAGTTAAACCGTTTACAGCTGGATTAAAAACAAGTAAGTCACCCTTTGCTTCTAAGCTTTCTATGTGAAGATGGTTATCTTTGTTTGTAAGTTTATATACACGATTGCTAGCAACAGATAAAATACTACTGTGACGGACTAAATCCATATGATTTTTACATTTTGCCGGTTCTTGAGACTTAATTAAAATATATGAATCATCATGAGGTATTATTTCGTATTGCACATCACAGAGACCGTACACCGTTTCTTCTGGTACTACAGAAAAATATCCTGTTCTTCTTTCTGTATCTATGACTTGACGATTAATTTGAAGGAGAGACGCTATTGACTGTTTAATGTTAATGGACCATTCTTTATCTGCTTGGTCTAAAATTAATGCTAC
This sequence comes from Brachynemurus nebulosus, assembly GCA_035578155.1. Classification (NCBI taxonomy): domain Eukaryota; kingdom Metazoa; phylum Arthropoda; class Insecta; order Neuroptera; family Myrmeleontidae; genus Brachynemurus; species Brachynemurus nebulosus. The sequence goes on along the minus strand of JAPWDM010000050.1, from coordinate 1,863,506 downwards.
TATTTTGCCGTTTCCATCATATTGAATTTGGAAAGGAATTTTAAGCAGTTCGGCTTCAGTGGGTATTGGCAAATATGTAGTCTTTAAATTTAAAATCTGCTCAAGTTTCACTTCTCCATTATTCAGATTATATACAACATCTGTTAATTTAACACCAATCAAATCTGGTTTTAATCCTTGTAAATGAATAGTAGCTTTAATCTTATACTCAGATTCATAAACAGCCGGTTGCTTAGTGCCCGCATGGACAATAGCTTCATAAATAAAGTCTAACTCTTTTCCAACGGGAACAATTCCTACGTCAATCGTTGTAGCACTCGAAAGTGCAAACAAACTCGCAATTAATGCTGGAAAATAAATAAATAAATTAATTTAAATTTAGAAATGTAATAATTTGTCTGTAATCCTAAACTGAATGCTCATTAATACAATATCCCTAATAATTTGTTAACTACTCGTGAAAAAATGATTGGATCTAATTTGATCAATTATGACCCAGCTAGATCTAATTTTTTATTTCGCTAATCTAATTGGATCTGATGTTTTATTTTTTAAGAATTGGTCAGATTTAATTGTATCGAACAAAATCGTTTTTAATAAATAAAATAACAAAAATCCCTTTTGAAATTCTTCTGAAAATTGACCTTTATATGGTGTGATCTGAAATGCAACTGATTATATCGAGCCATTATCGCCATTTTAGCGTAACCGACAAATATTAAATTTTACAGAAGGATTTTTTAAATATTTGTATGGCGCTTGCGCTATTTCTGCCGTCTTAATTTTATTACGTCTGAGCGTATTATTCCAATTATTTTATCAACCTTACGATAAAGATGGTTATTGTCGGTTACGCTAAAATGTTAAAATGTGTTGTATTAACGATAAGCTAAGCAGTTGCTATAACTCGTTAATTAACGAATTTTGGAGAAAAACGTTAACACTGCTTGGTTCGTTACAGTTTAAAATGTTGCTTGCAATAAAAATCTCAATTTCGATAAAAGTGTCGCTTAGATAAATCGGCGGTAATGGCTCGATATTATACTGTATGTTATGTACAAGTACTAGAGACAAAAAAAAAATAGACAAAATAGTTGTCCATCTATTTGAATAGTAGGCTCCTTCTACCTATTATACATAATACATATATTTGTACTTCTGTGATTTAACATAACATAATTATGCATAATATATACGACGATGTGCACCAACATACAGTAACCACTATGAAACTGTGCACTACCAAAGTGTTACAAGCAATATTACTTTCACCACTCTTATTATATGACAAACACAATCGAACGTTGCATGTAAGTACACGTAGAATGTTTATTTTATTATTGTCTTACAGAGCAGTAAACTAATCACTGACGTCTGGGTAGTTTTTTGCTTATTAAAATTAATAAAATGAATCAACAAAAAACAAAAATTTAACGTTCTCACCATTAAAGATCCGTTGAAAATTATTAAAAATAAATAGAAAACAGTAAGCCACATGTGTGTCTCACTAACAAATGAAATGTTAGCTTCATAATTACATGTAGCACGACTAATCAAAAATAATATTAAAAAAAAAAATTTATTAGAACGAGCGAAGGGAGTTCTCTACTATGCAGCAATTTATATATTTTTGTTGTACACTTTATGAAAAAACTAGTAAACTTTTAGACTTAAAATTAAACATAGTGAGTTGTAACAGTGTCTAAATGTGTTATCAACTACTATTTTGGCAATACAATTGTATATACGGATAACGTAAAAGCCACTATGTCGGAACGTGATTCGATGTCCGAACAGTTTTGATATTTATACAGCGTGAGTTTTTCGAGAGTTGCCATTTTTATACAAATAAGAGTTGTAAATATCGACGGGGGAAACCGATTGTTATAGTCAGGAGTTTTATAGCTCTTATGGTTTTCGAGCTATTATACAAACTTATAGATTTTTATATCAGACTACATGTTAATTTTTCGATAAAACTGATCTAATGCATCAATTAAAAATACAAATGAAGAAAAAAATTTTTTACCCAAGTTTTAGGCGGTAAAAATTTTCTTTAACTCGATGGGTAAGGGGGTCTCGAAAAATTGACCACTTTTCGAGGTCGGCCAGCGTAACCGGACAAGAGTTGGCTTGGCCGACAAAGCATTTTAGTAACTTCGAATGATAAACTATTAGATGAAAAAAGAAATTTTCTTTAACTCGATGGGTAAGGGGGCCTCGAAAAATTGACCACTTTTCGAGGTCGGCCCGCGTAACCGGACAAGAGTTGGCCTGGCCGACAAAGCATTTTAGTAACTTCGAATGATAAACTATTAGATGAAAAATGAAATTTTCTTTAACTCGATAGGTAAACACTTTCTTATTACCGCCTCCCGGTCTAATTCCAAGGGTTCACTTTTTTTATGCTAGGATCTTTGATTTCTTTTCTTTTTCTTTTTTGTGTAACCTTATCTATTGTACTTATCATTGGCAGTAAAAACTCCGACATTTTGAAACAAAAAATTTTTTCCATATGGTTGTTTAAAAGCGTTAAATATCATCGACCGACATTGGTGATTCTCAAATGGAAACACTCATTTCCCCAGTCCCCACATGTTTCCATTTGAGAATAAGTACTGTATTTACTTTCTATTTTATCCCTTTTATCTTACTATATTCGTTATATTCACATCAGTTGATGAGAAATATTAACGCCACGAGTGGTAAAAAAAAGAAACTTAATTACTGCCATTTTCCTGGCCAATTTTGTCAATTTTTCCCATGGATGTATTATATAGGCCAGAGGTGAGCAAACTTAATACTGTTATGATCGACATTAATTTTCCTTATTTATGCGCGATCGACTCCAAAAAATGGGTTAAATTAAAAACAAATAAAGTATCTTTCATGTCAAACGCTCACTAGGGAAATTTAATCGTCGCCCTAATTCCAAATTTTCACTATAATAATAATTTAATACGGGATGTAATGTGTAATGATTAATAAATTTCTAGGATAAAATTTTTAATTTTTATATAACGTAAAATCCCCTATACCGGAACACGATCCAATGCAAGCAAGAAAGAACATAAATTTTAACGTAAGGAAAATTTGTTATGATCAAGGGGTGCTTTATTTTATTATTATTAAATATTTAGCAAAACTTATAATGTCGCCGTCAAAATAATTTTTAAAAGTAATTAAAAGACAATAGCAGTAAATTTATTGAGATAACTAGAAATAAATCTTTAACTAATGTTAAAATATTTATTAACAAATAATACTGCTTAATAGAAAAATTGGACATCTGTTGTCTTGTTTTATATAAATTTTTTTTAAAGTTTTTATATAAATTTATTTTTTGAAATTAAAGAAAATTTTAATAACTATGGATACCTATATAAAAATAATACCCATAAAAAGCAAGCATACTCTGATCCCAACAATTTTTCCCATGTTAAATTTTGTATGTTCTTACTTCGTTGAAACATACTGTGATGTTTAACAATACAATTAAAAATTCACGTATTTACAAATTATTTTTTTTTATTTTGCTTTATAAAATAAAAACTGTATAACAAAATCTTTTAATACATACATACATATATATATATATATATATATATATATATATATATATATATATATATATATATATATATATATATATAATGTATAACATAAATCATTTAAAAAAATATATAAAAATTATATAAAAATACCACAAAATACATTATTTTATTTATATAAAAAAATCCAATCTCTTTAATATTCAGTACATTTTCCTTCAAGTCTTTGGACAAGAGAAGCAGGTGAGTAAATTCGAACAACTCGGCCGTCAAATATAATATGCACGCCATATAAATTGGACCTAATAATTGCAGTTTTCGGATGTGGCATCAGGAAATATTGTAAAGTTTTAGATAGTTCGGTATATTTAGCCCAAGTTTTTGTTATCACTTGTCCATTATATGTGATAGTGCCGTCGACACCACCTGGTACAACCTCTAATACTTCATCTTGTACTTTAAGACGAAGAGCCTGAAAAAAAATTAAAAGTTTTTCGTAATTAAATGTAGATATACGAAAAAATTTAAATATAGATGTGATGATTCATTTCCGCAAACAAGTAAACTACATTAGACGGAATTCTTTTAGTACTATTTCATTAATCTTATCAGAATTGATTATTTGCCAATAAAATTATTTCTTTGCATAAATATTGAAACGAATGTCTAGCTTTGTGATTTTAAGACTAAATTCATAATTTTAAATATTTTCGATGATTTATTTGTTTGTGTGAATTACATGTGGAATCGCTGTTAAACGTTCATCAACAATCTTCAGTAATGTTACTTAACGCAAGACACGAATAAGGTTATACTCCAATCACTTAATTAGCACTTAGTGAGAAAGAACAATCGTTTAAAAATAGTTGGCTACAAAGTTTCGTTATTCTACGATAATTGTTGCGGGCATAGATAGTAATAATAGTAAATTAAAAGCATTTTATTATAAAGTATACTTTCAAAATTTTATTTCTTTTTAACAATGAAATTCTGTGAAATAAGTTCAGTAATTAAATCGTAAAATCGTTTTATGATGAATTGTAATAATTATGTATTATGTATAGATTTGTAACAAATCCATAAGGTTCTAGCAAAAGAGACTGTTATAATAAATATTTTTATTATGAAGTATACTTACTATTGGTCTGTCACCATCTACTTTCTTCAAGAAAACGGTGTAAGCTTCACCTTCTGATGTTAACCCTCTTATATAAGGAGTCCATTCCGTAGGAATAATATTATTCAAAATATGAGATTGGTCAGTCATTATGTGTTTTGCTCCAACGATGCATGTTTTAATATTTCTATATGAACGTCCGAAAGTATTCACCATCACGTTTAGTGAGGAAAGATCAGTTGGGTGAATTAGTCTTAAAAATGCGTCATCCCAACGCCGAGGGATACCTTTAAATACCTCAACACCTTTAGATGTTTTCACTTGGACATCCCATTCGTTTCTAAATGCAGGAAATACCACTTCAAGATGTAAATGATCTTCATGACCGGCATCGATAATATTTTCTGATACTTCTTGATGTTCAACAAAATCACGGAATCGTATTCTCCAATTCTGTAATATACTTAAGATGTTCTTAACCCATTCATTCTCTTTGTTGTTGACCGAAATATCAATTATATATTTACGTAAAGTTACGGCAGTTCGTACACATTCATACGAAACAGGTAATATTTCATTTCTTCCAATAAATTCATTTCGACATTCATTATAAATGATATCTTTCTCTTTATGAATACGTTCTTGTTCTTCACTATAAAAACCCTTAATTACAACATCAACAACTCCTAGTTTATTTACATCGCCTAAGGTTATCTTCGTTACTAGATCCAAAGTATCCACGTTTAATTTTCCTTGAATCTTAACATCCATTTTGTATTTTTCAACTCCAAGTTCTTTTTTAGATGTTAATAAATTAAATACAAGCTTTCGTTGCAATTCAGTAAGATCCAAAAGCACTTCGGCATCATATCTGCAAATATCTGTATTTTGAACCGATTTTGCCACAAAATAAGTTCGAACATTTATTTTAAGGGCTGGAAAATACAGATGGTCTTCTTGTTTCATGTTTTCATTCAAAATTTCCACACCCAATTCAGCATGATCAGTATTTTCTAACGGAAGAAGACGGAGACCCATACCACAACTGCCCGTTTCTGGACTTAATAGTAGATACTGTTGTAAACGAACCAATTCAAGTGGAAGTGAAATGTCATTAAGATCACGTCGCCTTTCAGCTTCTTTTATTTTAGTAAGTAACGTCCCCCGAGATACATCACGATCACAATCAAATATTACAACTTCTAAATTTTTACCAATTCCATCCAGTTTTACTTTATGTATTACAACCTAAAAAATATTTAAATATTTACTTTTTGCCGAAAATATCAAACATATTGTGAATTTTATGGATAAATATGTACTTACATCTTTTCTGTAGCTATTTCCACGTGTAACTGTTTCATAAATTGAAACATCTTGACGGAAATTGGAAAGTAATTGTTGGTTTTGGTATCCATGGATAAATACTTCCGACAGTACGTAATCTTGTAAGCCAATGATGTCATCAGTTGTTACTTTTTTCATTGTTACTTTGAAGCCCCACCCTTGTGATTTTTCCATTATTAAATTCAGTGGTAAATTCAAAGCTATTGACCGCACAGCCTGAACTCCATGCCATAAGTCAACAATCGGATTATAAACTTTTGTTTGCATTGTCCTACAGCCAATTCCCTTGAATCTCAAATCCATTTTCATTACACCATTTGTATCAAAGTTAAATTTAATTAAATGGATAACAGGGTAGCTTTCAGTTAATCTAACCGGCACTCCCAAATCAGTTGGTAATATTAAGTCATAATAAATGGGCACGTTGAGATTAATTTTATTTTGAGCACCATCTGTTTGTATAAAATCAAGCTGTGCTAGTGTTTTAAACAGTTGCATTATATTAACATTGTTTTCAATTATTATGAGTTGCGTTCTATCTGCTCGTCGGATAATTAATTCAACAGAATATTTCTTGTCTGACAGAATATTTTGATGATTTAGTCTCTCACTACGCCCTTCTACTGGAATTACATTCTTATGTTGATCAACCAAACGCATATAAACTGTTAGGAAATCAAAGTCATAACCAGCGTATTTCGTTCTAATCTTACTTTTTAAAGTTATTCCACGATTAGTTTGAATCAGAAATGATTCAGCACGAGCACCAAATTTGTTCTCAAAGTCATAATACTCATGAATATGGAAGCCTTCTGTAGGAATAACATTTATAGGACGATGGGATATGCGTAATAAAATTCTACATATATCTCTTAAATTCGATTTTTCAAAATTCGTTGTCTTAGCGAATGCGACTAAAGTATTATAATGGAAATTGTAAAGTTTGCCGTTTGGATCCTCTTTTAGTAACCAGTATAATTTCATAAATCGCGCCAGAGTTGGTTGTTCCGTTTTCACATATACATAATAAGCGGTTACTCTTAAGTCAGTATCTAATCGATAATCAGATAAAATTGGAAGTATCATCTTCATCATTAGGTATGGGTCTTTCACTAAACGTGGAGCAGCTGCGAGTACAGCCAAAGATCGTATATTCCCTTCAACTACTTCTTCACCTCTAATTATTGGCTCTAGATATTTTAAAACAGATCCAATTCCAATATTTGATAAAGCTTCTAAGTAAATAATTTTTGTTTTGTAATCTTGAGCTGTTTTAAATTGATTCACAAAACGAGTAATATATTGCTCAAAGACAGCAGATTTTTCATCAATATTTTCGTAAGTTTTTCTAACCAACGTTGCGTAACTTAGAATACTTGTGCTTCGTAACATAGAATTCTCTTCACCCATTGTAAGTAAATCTTCGAGTTCGGTCAATAATTTCTCGTTAGGACATTGAATATGGTTTGGTAAATCTCTTACAATTCTTATGGCTACATAGTCTTCAATTTTTTGTTTTCGGATTAAATTTCTTATGAGAACAACAGCTGCACGTGTTCCTACGTGGGGTAGCATTTGTACAAAAAGATTAAGTTTTTTTAATTCTCTGGGGGTAACTGTGCTTTTTTCTTGAAGTAAGGCGAAACACTGTTCAAGTGCTGGTAAATTGAAAGTTTCCAAAATACGGGAAATGCGGGCCACAAGTTGAACATTTTTAATTTCTGGTTGTTTGAATGTTATGTGTTGAGCATCAATATAATTGACCAGTTCATCAAGAAGATCGTCTACATGCTTTATTTCAGTTTCAGTACTTAAAACTCTTCGACCGTTAGTAATGTCATATATATTATTAAGTGGCATGTCTCGACATTTCGTCCGTGGTTCATTATACATCAATGATTTCACAATAACTTTGTTGTTTATTTGAATTTCATTAGCAATCGCACCTTCTTCCACAAATTTAAGTGTTTGAATTGTGTGTACGTAATCAGTTAAACCGTTTACAGCTGGATTAAAAACAAGTAAGTCACCCTTTGCTTCTAAGCTTTCTATGTGAAGATGGTTATCTTTGTTTGTAAGTTTATATACACGATTGCTAGCAACAGATAAAATACTACTGTGACGGACTAAATCCATATGATTTTTACATTTTGCCGGTTCTTGAGACTTAATTAAAATATATGAATCATCATGAGGTATTATTTCGTATTGCACATCACAGAGACCGTACACCGTTTCTTCTGGTACTACAGAAAAATATCCTGTTCTTCTTTCTGTATCTATGACTTGACGATTAATTTGAAGGAGAGACGCTATTGACTGTTTAATGTTAATGGACCATTCTTTATCTGCTTGGTCTAAAATTAATGCTACTATTTTGCCGTTTCCATCATATTGAATTTGGAAAGGAATTTTAAGCAGTTCGGCTTCAGTGGGTATTGGCAAATATGTAGTCTTTAAAATCTGCTCAAGTTTCACTTCTCCATTATTCAGATTATATACAACATCTGTTAATTTAACACCAATCAAATCTGGTTTTAATCCTTGTAAATGAATAGTAGCTTTAATCTTATACTCAGATTCATAAACAGCCGGTTGCTTAGTGCCCGCATGGACAATAGCTTCATAAATAAAGTCTAACTCTTTTCCAACGGGAACAATTCCTACGTCAATCGTTGTAGCACTCGAAAGTGCAAACAAACTCGCAATTAATGCTGGAAAATAAATAAATAAATTAATTTAAATTTAGAAATGTAATAATTTGTCTGTAATCCTAAACTGAATGCTCATTAATACAATATCCCTAATAATTTGTTAACTACTCGTGAAAAAATGATTGGATCTAATTTGATCAATTATGACCCAGCTAGATCTAATTTTTTATTTCGCTAATCTAATTGGATCTGATGTTTTATTTTTTAAGAATTGGTCAGATTTAATTGTATCGAACAAAATCGTTTTTAATAAATAAAATAACAAAAATCCCTTTTGAAATTCTTCTGAAAATTGACCTTTATATGGTGTGATCTGAAATGCAACTGATTATATCGAGCCATTATCGCCATTTTAGCGTAACCGACAAATATTAAATTTTACAGAAGGATTTTTTAAATATTTGTATGGCGCTTGCGCTATTTCTGCCGTCTTAATTTTATTACGTCTGAGCGTATTATTCCAATTATTTTATCAACCTTACGATAAAGATGGTTATTGTCGGTTACGCTAAAATGTTAAAATGTGTTGTATTAACGATAAGCTAAGCAGTTGCTATAACTCGTTAATTAACGAATTTTGGAGAAAAACGTTAACACTGCTTGGTTCGTTACAGTTTAAAATGTTGCTTGCAATAAAAATCTCAATTTCGATAAAAGTGTCGCTTAGATAAATCGGCGGTAATGGCTCGATATTATACTGTATGTTATGTACAAGTACTAGAGACAAAAAAAAAATAGACAAAATAGTTGTCCATCTATTTGAATAGTAGGCTCCTTCTACCTATTATACATAATACATATATTTGTACTTCTGTGATTTAACATAACATAATTATGCATAATATATACGACGATGTGCACCAACATACAGTAACCACTATGAAACTGTGCACTACCAAAGTGTTACAAGCAATATTACTTTCACCACTCTTATTATATGACAAACACAATCGAACGTTGCATGTAAGTACACGTAGAATGTTTATTTTATTATTGTCTTACAGAGCAGTAAACTAATCACTGACGTCTGGGTAGTTTTTTGCTTATTAAAATTAATAAAATGAATCAACAAAAAACAAAAATTTAACGTTCTCACCATTAAAGATCCGTTGAAAATTATTAAAAATAAATAGAAAACAGTAAGCCACATGTGTGTCTCACTAACAAATGAAATGTTAGCTTCATAACTACATGTAGCACGACTAATCAAAAATAATATTAAAAAAAAAAATTTATTAGAACGAGCGAAGGGAGTTCTCTACTATGCAGCAATTTATATATTTTTGTTGTACACTTTATGAAAAAACTAGTAAACTTTTAGACTTAAAATTAAACATAGTGAGTTGTAACAGTGTCTAAATGTGTTATCAACTACTATTTTGGCAATACAATTGTATATACGGATAACGTAAAAGCCACTATGTCGGAACGTGATTCGATGTCCGAACAGTTTTGATATTTATACAGCGTGAGTTTTTCGAGAGTTGCCATTTTTATACAAATAAGAGTTGTAAATATCGACGGGGGAAACCGATTGTTATAGTCAGGAGTTTTATAGCTCTTATGGTTTTCGAGCTATTATACAAACTTATAGATTTTTATATCAGACTACATGTTAATTTTTCGATAAAACTGATCTAATGCATCAATTAAAAATACAAATGAAGAAAAAAATTTTTTACCCAAGTTTTAGGCGGTAAAAATACGCATATGTATTTGAGGCTACTTCAACCGACAGTGTTTTAGTTGGTTAACATTTCTATTACATCCAAGAAAAGAACCTTTTTCAGTATCATTCTCTGTCATACAAATGGTAGTAATTCAGATTTTGGAGTATAGATGTCGGGCTTTATTTCAAGTTTTTAACATTTTTGCATAATAAAATCAAATTACTTTAAAAGATTAGTACATATTTAAAGTAATTTAAAAAGAGTTTCAAGTTGTTCATTAATTTACTCAAAAATATATTTTTTTTATTATAGAACGGCAGGTGCAATAAAATACATGTACACACCCAGTACAAACCAAAGTGACATTGGCGTTTCTTAATAATAGCAAAGTGAAGTTAACTGGAAACGAAAATATTATTATTAATAAATGTACTAAAATACTGTAAAAATATTTGAAATTCGATAGTATTTTCTTTTTATTAAAAATCAAATTAAAAAGGAGAAGTTTTTTCATAAAAAACTTTTCATTTATTTTGAAAATACTTACTATAAAAATATGTTTAGACGCCTATGTATCTGTCAAACAGTGACTTTTCGGAGTACTTATTTTTTTATTTTTCAATGAATTAAAACTGAAATTTTATTTCCTTATTGTACTTAGTTATCATCCTAAACCACGGCATACACATATTATAATATAGAAGGCATTGTAATTAGAAGCTTACAGTCGCCATTAGATACATTTTGTGACGTCATTTTGACCGAGCCAAATAATTTAACTTATGTCAAAATTGTTTAAATATTTTGAATTTAAATTATTTAAGTATTTTGAATTGTAAAAGTTTATAAAATATTTAAAATGGTTAAATTCACGGCAAAAATATGAAATATGTAATTATAATGGAAAAAATCTGAAAATTATAAAAAAATTAAATATTTTTCGTTTCAGTCTGATGGGATTATTTGTGCAAAATGGGTAAAAGCATATGAGGAAAACGTCGTTTTTAATTTAACAACAAAAATTTGCTCTGATCAATTTGAAGAGTCAGACTACACTAGCTTAAAAAATAAATTATGAAATAATCCAGTAGAAAAACAACATTTAACTAAAGGTGCTTTACCTTCTAAAAATCTTCTCAAGCTTAATTCAATTACTGAAAGAGAAAATAGAAAACGGAAAAGAGAGCATAAGAGACAAGTATCGGAAATTAGTGAACAGTTTGCTTTTAAAATTATGCGTTTTTAATATTAAAATTGAAAAAAAGTACTAATTACAAATATGAAGCAAAGGAAACGAAAGCGCAACATAATACTAAAAACGATGAAGTTACATTTAAGGACATTGGTGTGCAAACAGAGTAAATTTTCTTAAATTTAGTTTACATTTTACTTACAAATTGCATTTTTGTATTAATAAATAAAAATCGTATACAGACTGATAAATATTTTATAAATTATCTTCTTGATAATTCATAATCATAACATAATTACTGATTTACCACTGAAGGTAAAAAATTTGTGCTTCAAAATACATTTATACAATCGTATTAAAATACTAAATCAAAATATTTCCAAACATAAACATTAAAAAAGAAAATTGAACAAAACTACTTTGTAAATAAATGCAGTAAGTTATACAAATATTGGATGGGTGTTTTTATTTAACATTAAATTTAAGGCTAATTAATAAATTCTAATGCACAAATCAAATAAATTGAAATAAATCAACATTTTTAATTCTTTTTTCGGTAGTTTTTGTGTATACATTCATATATCACATTCAGTAGATCGGTCCGGATGACGTCACATTCATCTATCAAAAAATTAAATAGATTGCCTTCGTACCCATAATATAATGTGTGTATGCCGTGATCCTAAACTATATTACATACATAACATATGTATATATACATTTGCAGTTGTAACTTGGATTGTGATCTGTGTAACATAATTCCATAATTTTCATTAAGGGAAAATTTTTTTTCTTATAATTATGTTTTTCAAGATGTTAGAAATATTCACCTAAAATTTTATTTTTAAAAAAATAAAAAATCAAAATGTTATGGGCATTTTAGTGCGCACACTTTACTATTATTCATTGACATAAAAATTTAAGTTTTCTGGAAACTATGTTTTTCGACATGGTTCCCCGTGAATTTCAAAAAGTACATTTGAGGTATCGATATAAATCAAAGTGCATATTATTCCTCAATACCGTCATTTTGGCAGAAACTACGATCTTCTGTTCCGTAATATATTTTCAAAATGGCGGCTGTTTATAGTCGAGAAAAAACGGAGATTTTTGATGACTTATTTTCAAAATGCGATTTCTCGCTGGTTTTTTTATTTTTTTTTTTCTAAGACCCTAGTTTGTGCCATAACTGTACATATCGCGAGCTTAGTGTAACACTGTACTATGTCGACTTTTTTGAGATTTGCACTTTTTCACATATTTGCGTTCTCCACTTTATTGTCTACCTATATAAATTTAAATTTAATCAAAATTCCTTAAAGTACGGTAGAAATCAACAAAACATCAAAGTTCCATCTGCTAAAAGTACAAATAATTTTATTAAAAGTTCTATGTTTCACATAGAACTTGGATGTTCTAAATTATTTTTTCGTTTAATTTGTTAATTGTTTCACATAGTATTTTGATATACTGTAATTTGTCTATATCTGCTTTTTTGGAAATTTTATACATATTATTATTAAATTATTAAATACAAGATATACAACAAATATTGTGTTGGTTGTGTTGGGTGTCCATAACGTCCATAATATGTTGTTTTTCTTATTATTGTCAGTTACAAGTAAAGGTCCCGAGGCCGGACCTATCGATTTTGATGAAACTTAGAACAAGAGTTTTTAGTGTTCTGCAAGTTCCACAAACTTGTAGAACGCTAAAAACTAAGGAACACGTATTTTTTTTATCTGCGGAAAAACGGTTTGAAGGGATGAAATCGCCTTTCAAAAATTGGGGTAAAAATTTAATTTTACAAATATCTCGAAAACAGTAAGAGATCGAGCAACAGTTTAAACTGACGATATTGCTCTTTTTTAAAGAGCTATCTATTGATATGCAATTTGTTCAATTTACATCAGCAGGGGTGGTTGGGGGTTAATTTTGCAAAAAGGGGGTGAAAAATAAACAATGTAAAAATTTTGTTTACAAATTTGAAATCTACGTCAAAAAATCTAATTGACTCGTTTTTGCTCAATGTCCTAATATTTAGTCTAGGGGTAGTTAACAAGGGGATGACTGTGTCGAATAGTTGTACTACTTGGGTAGTTCAAGAAGTTCTTCTTCATAGAAAATAGTTTAAGACAATTAGAATAACGTAGAAATGAATTTCTCTGTTTCAAAATTCACTGGAGAGGGGGTGAATCACCCTCTTAAATTACATACTAGTTTACATACACTCATTTTTACTATTAACACACTGACAGTGAGTACTAATGTCACAATAAGTGGTTCTGAAGTTGGACTATCGTATGTAAGGTTTTTATTAGGTTTCCATTCATTTTCAAAATATCGTTACTTTTGGTATCGATAATTTTCGATAACGAAAACTATAATGTCCATTAAAAAACCTTATAAAAACCTTACATACGATAATCCAACTTCAGAACCACTTATTGTGACATTATTACCCACTGTCAGTGTGTTAATAGTAAAAATGAGTGTTAGTAAACTAGTACTTATATAATTTAAGAAGGTGACTCACCCCCTCTCCAGTGTTGCTCAAACTGAATTTTGAAATCGAAAATTTCATTTCTACGTTATTCTAAATATCTTAAACTATTTTCCATGAAGAAAAACTTCTTAAACTACCCAAGTAGTACGACTATTCGACACAGTCACCCCCTAGTTAACTACCCCTAGACTTAATATTAGGACATTGAGCAAAAACAGGTCAATTAGATTTTTTGACGTAGATTTCAAATCTGTAAACAAAATTTTTATATTGTTTAATTTTCACCCCCTTTTTGCAAAATTAACCCCCAACCACCCCTGTTGATGTAAATTGAACAAATTGCATATCAATAGATAGCTTTTTAAAAAAGAGCAATATCTCGAATTTAAATTTTTGCTTTGCCTCTTACTGTTTTCGAGGTATTTGTAAAAATAAATTTTTACCCCAATTTTTGAAGGGCGATTTCGTCCCTTCAAACCCCTTTTCCGCAGATAAATAAAATACGTGTCCCTTAGTTTTTAGTGTTCTACATATTATTTAAGTTTCATCAAAATCGATAGGTTCGGCCTCGGAACCTTTACTTGTTAGTTACATGTTAGTGTTGACGATAGATTGCCACAATAAATACTTAACAAAAATGGAAAATACAGAGAATAATGATAATAAGTCTAAACCAAGTAAAGACGATTTATTTTTAAGAATATTTACATATTTATTTATTTTTGTAAGAAAAATTTATACTTTATATTATGTATCAAAGTTCTATGTTAAAATTGATAATTTTTTCTAATGAATCACGTTATACCAAAGTGCTATGTTTTTTTTATTTTCATTTTCCAAGAAAATTTTTCAACTATTTTCATTTTCTGCTTCAATTTATTAATTATTAGATGTATATAGTACAATTTCATTACTTAAAATTAATCCATATGGTATAAATTACATTTTAAAATATGTCAAAACTTCAAACTCATTTTTCTCGAGATTTTAAAAAGGCGACATGGAACAGTGTTACACTAAGCTCGCGATATGTATATTTTCAGAAAACTCTTAATTTTTTTTTTATTTTAATTCACTGGGGATTTCAGAACGCGCAAAACCATCAAGGTGGAAAAATCTCCCAGTATCGATTTCAACGCCATTTATACTCAGCTCGTTTTTGAATTAAAAAAATTTTTTTTGGTAATCTCAAGACTTGTAGAAATAATGTTGCACATTTAGTTTTTTAATAAAATATTTATTTATATAAAAAAAAAATAATAAAAAAGGGTGATTTTTGATGTTTTTTTTTGGCGAATCTCCCCTTAAACAATATTATTTTACAACTAGCCGTATACGCCGTATACCCAGCCGATAGGAGTTACCATCGACAACATCTCAGGGTGTCAATCAGTGTTAAATATTTATTAAATAAGACAATATTATTTACTTAAATAGCCATAGTAACATATTTTTATATATCTCTAACTTCAAAAATGCCGAATTTTCATACATCACCCCTACTTACCCACTTAAGCGATTAATTTTCAAAACTCCTTTCTTACAAGGAGATGCACCCAGAGTGAAATTCGGGATTTTGATGACATTTCGTTGGTGTGTAGAATAGGCAAAAACAAGGGACCCGTATTTTTTTTTTTATCGGCCATCTTCCACGTTTACGGGGTGAAACCAGCCCCTAAAGTTAGGGGTCCAAATCGTATTTCTTAAAATATCTCGAAAATTATAAGAGGTAGAGGAAAACTTTAAGTCGACGAAATGTTACTCTTTTAAAGACCTATTTACATGTATAAGTTAAACCAGGACCGGGTTCATAAGAGGGGCTGGAGGGGTAAAAATGGGGGCAAATTTTCTTGTACAGCCTGAATGGTTCCATGTATCAAATTTTTGCCATCGTAAATATAAAAAGCACTAAAAATTAGGGGATACGTGTTTTGCGTTTTTTCGAAATATGTGTGGTATCCAAGCCATATAAGGAAGAAAAAAATTGGGTAGATTATATTATTGCATTATTACTGATTGCAAATACGTTCTTTATTTTTTAATTTTTATGTATATTTTCATCACGAAAATATTAATTTTTAGTTTCTGATAGCGTATATGTGTTTCCTAATAGTTTCCATGTGTATATTTGGTTACTCATATTCGATGTTTTTTATACTTATGTGTAAGTGTTAATGAATGGTCAACAACTGCCTTAATCTTCTTACAAATTCTTTTCTAACCAAATAAACACGGCTTATTTCTTTCTCAACATTCAAGCTATTTTTCTTATTCTTTTTGTATGTTTTATAGGTGTCAACCGCATTTCCCAAATCGCAAAATTTATTACAAAGTACCTGAGGCGTGAGCGAAAGAGATTATTGCCTCTCGTCGAGCATTCATTAACACAAGCACACCAGAGAACTTAAACTTTCGCAGAAGTAGGTATAAAAAACATCGAATATGAGTAACCAAATATACACATGGCTAAATTACCAATTAAGTAAATACTGAAAAATATATGAATCATTATCGGAAAGTAAAAATTTACTTTTTCATGATGAAAATCAACATAAAAATAAAAAAATATAGAACGTATTTGCAATCAATAATAATGCAATATGATCTACCCTATTTTTTTCTTCCTTATATGGCTTGGATACCACACATATTTCGAAAAAACGCAAAAACAAGTGTCCCCTAATTTTTGGCGCTCTTTCTATTAATGATGGAAAAAATTTGATACATTGAAAAATTTGATACATTCAGGCTGTAGAAGAAAATTAACCCCCATTTTCACCCCTCCAGCCCTCCTTATGAACCCGACCTTGGTTCAAGCTATACAGGTGAATAGGCCTTTTAAAGAGTAACATTTCGTCAATTTAAAGTTTTCCTCTGTTTCTTATAGTTTTCGAGAGATCTTAAGAAATACGATTTGAACCCCCAACTTTAGGGGCTGATTTCACCCCGTAAACGTGGAAGATAGCTGGTAAAAAGAAATACGTGTACCTTATTTTTGCCTATTCTACACACCAGCGAAGTTTCATCAAAATCCCGAATTTGACTCTGGGTGCATCTCCTTGTTAGTGCTCACCTACGTTATATAAGGAACTCCTACGCAAAATTTCATGCTTCTAAACCCAACGGTTTAAGTTGTCAGTCAGTGTTAGAGATTTATTAAGTATGTAAATGAAAGTTAATGCCCTATTTTTGATATTTTTTTATAGCTAATGCAATGCAATTTAGTTTATTTTGTCAGCTACATACATATGTACATACTTATGTGTCAAAGTAATAAATTATGTATTATAGTATATTTTCTTACTGCACTGCCTTCACTCCTACTCAAACATTCTGAGGATTTACGTTATTTGCCGTTGGTAGAATTTGACCATATTTAAATGAAATGACTTTTCAGGTACGGCAATAATCAGCACTATTGTGCGCAGCAGGTTGTCTCCTTATCTATGTAAGTGTTAAAAGAAACCGTCATTTTTAAAACAGGTAATAAATTTAAATACAATTGGAGTGAACAAAGGGTGGTATTTGTTGTAAGCAATAAAAGAATTTAACTTTTTGAAAGTTTATAGTCACTAATAATACACTCTCAAAAAGTCATCCCCAAAATTGTTGGGTAAGGTATAACAGTTTAAAACTATGTGTGTATTTGTCCTTTCGTTGACACCTAGACAATTTTGATGAGTGATGAGCATGTGCTCGGATTGTCAAATAAATAAAAAAATTTAAAAAAAAGAACTCTCTTTTTAAAAAATTATCGTCTATTAACTATATATAACTTCTTAATTATTACGTTTAAAATAAAAGTAAAATGAGTCTTCTTGTAAAACTTATATGATCTTTTCATTTATGGCAAAAAAATTTTTCTTCAAAAACCTAATTCTCCGTCCTAAATAAATGATCTATTTTATCTAGGACTACTGTGAGAGTACTTATTTGCTGTAGAAAATACTACTTAAGTAAGTTATGTTTTACATACAACCGTGCAAAATCTTGAACTTTATACACAACAGTGTATAAAAAACCACTGCTGACTACACTTTTATTAATTTTTATACTGTATATTGTATTAAAAGAATTTTTACCTAACAACTGAAAGTTAGCATTTCTTTTTAAAGCATTTAAAGTTCAACATAATTTTGATGTATTATATTCATACCAAATTGATATTATTTATACTCGCCGCTGCACAGTTTTTGCGTAACTTTTTTGCTCGTGTGTAATATGCAACTTACAACCTCAGTTACGTAATATACTATTAAGAAACTGTGAGTTTTCTATTCAAAATTTTCTAATTCTTTTTGGTGTTTCTAGTCTGCTGACACCGTAGGTATGTTCCAACAAACACTAGAATTTCCAATTCGAATGAATCCAGTATTTTAAATTCAATAATGTAATTTGAAGGTCAAATCAAATTCAATTCAGAACTTCAGTTCGATATTTAATATGTAGGAACGTTTATATTAATTCTTAGGGATTTCAAAAGATGTCTATACTAAAGACTTGAGATTCTATACCTTCCATACTTTGAGCCAAATCGTATCGGTGTAAACCAAAGTCGCTTGCTCTTATTTTTAATCACATTACACTTGTTTTGAAGCGCACTTGGCTTGCTTTTGAAATATTTGCATGTTCCTGTCTCACTTTCCATGTTCTAGAGAGAAGGGTCAAGTATTAACGTTCGGTATACATCGTATACCCTAGAACATGGAAAGTGAAACAGGAATATACAAATATTTCAAAAGCAAGCCAAGTCCGCTTTAAAACAAGTGTAATGTGATTAAAAATAAGAGCAAGCGACTTTGGCTTACACCAATACGAATTGGCCCATGAATAATATTTACAAATAATTATAGGGTTGACCGGGGTAATGGTGAATTGGGTAATTGTGAATGACGCCTATAATTTCTAAAATAACTTTAATATTGTTAAAAATCAATTTTAAGTATGTTTTTCCGTCCTTTCTTAATATGCTATTAAAATTTGATAACAATTCTCCAAGTATTAGTATCTTTTTTTTATTTTGAAAAAAATCTTGCAAAATTTTATGTATCTTACTTCGACCAATCCTTAAAAAAATTTTTTTAAATACATTTTCTTTTTTTAAAAGGTAAGAAATGGCTAAAAATACTTCTAAAGAAGTGGTCTAAACACTGAGCGGGTTCCTTATTAACTGCTAAAGAAATTGGACAATTTATCACAATTACCCCATAATTTTAAAATTGTGGGGTAAATGTGAATATCATTCACAAATGCCCCCATTCGGTCAAAAATTTCAGTAATGTTCTTTTCAGAGTTGAAAATGTTGATGAAGATGGTGGTGACATTATTGTACAAGTTTCCGTTGTACAAACAATACAAAAAAAAAAAAATTGTGTAAAGAGGGATATGTTTTGTGTATCAATCTACAAAATCATTGCTCTGCTCCCTTACCCAATAACAACTTACAAAAACAGAAAAATTACTTGTTTTCAATGTCTTGGTAAATGCTTTTTTTACTTTAAATTTATTCTATTAGCATTATTTATATTATTTAAAAAAAAAAAGTTAAGAAAATATCAAACGTACTGAAATTAAATACATAAAAGCAGTCTTTTGAGAAAATTTTGTAAAGTTTGCATGATATGAAAACGAAACTTAACTCTTGAAATATTGTTACTTAAAAATATTGTAAAATTTAATTCGGCCTTGACGTATTCAAACCTTGACTAGGCTACAACTGCAACTTTTAAATAAAATTATGAAAATCATCTACTCGAAATACAAAAATATTTCTTATCGACGTGTCTTAATGATACTAGTACACAACTTGAGTCAGAAAAGTTTGACTTAAGAGAACTGCAACTCTAGCAACAAATTTAACTCAAGTGACATTGCAACTCGAGTTATAAAAAATTTGAGTCAATTAAATCAACTTACATTTAACTTACAATTTGTTAGACTTCAAGTCGTTCAATTCAAGTTCTATAATTAATATTATATACACATAAATTTGTGTATGCATATTTTCATTTTAAATGTAAAACGGGTTCAAATTTCCATTTTAAATACAAAATGGAAAATGGTTTGACCGACCTAATTTAAAATAGAAAATGCAAAATGCCATTGTGTATTTTAAATACATATTTAAAATGAAATCATAGTTTCCAGCCCTGGTCATATCAAAGTGTGAAAGTGAATATTCTCTATTTTAAAAAAAATTAAAATGTAATTTTTTTAGTAGATAAAAATTGTTTTCTCTTAATTAACGTTTCTATCATATTAAATAACACATTTTTAGCTTTCTAACGACCACCAAAAAAATTTTCGTATGATGATTAGTTACGAAGTTGTGAACAGTCAAAGTTTAGTGTGTTCTCTACTCTTTGAATTACTATAACTCGGTTAAAAACTGTCGTACAGCGATGAAAAAAAACGAAATTAAAGGACAAAAGTGATCTTTTTGAATATAATATTAAAATTAATTTAAAAAAAAAAAAATCTTTGAACTAATGGTGAGCTTTAAACGTAAAAATTCCATTTTAAATTCTCATATCAAGTTTTTTTTTGACCATAAATCAAAAACAATAAAACATAAAAAAATTTTAAGGAAAGATTCTGAAAATAAAAATTCTAAGCTTTAATTCTGTTTTAAAATCAACACTCTCTCATTTTTTTGACGAATTTGCAGGGACTTTCAACATAAAATACTATTTTTTATAAAGACGTGTAAAATCGTCAAAAAGTTTAGAACCAAAAAATATAGAGTTAGTACTATTAGATATGGAATATATATATATATATATATATATATATATATATATATATATATATATATATATATATATATATATATATATATATATATATATATATATATGTATATATATATATATATATATATATATATATATATATATATATATATATATATATATATATATATATATATATATTCCATATCTAAAGTACTAACTACATTTTTTGGTACATCAGAAAAATGAAAATAGTTTATTACTTACCAATTGTTAGCTTCATTGTAACACACTTGTAGTATTTACACTTCAAGAGCTACAATATCATCTTCAGAATTTTCTTCACTTATTTATATAATTAGGTATCAATAATTAACATTCATTGTCGACCCCATAATTTTTTTTTATAATTTTTGATAACGCAAGAGACATTATCAACAATTTCACATTTTTATGAACTTGTTGTTTTAAAAAAAAAATATTAATAATTAAAAATATGATAATAAAACACAATAATAATAATAATAAATAAATAAAATAGGAGAATACAGGATTGGTTTAAAAAAATCTCTGTTAAAAATAAATGCAATTGAATCGAATTTAAATATAAAAGCTCTTTTAAAAAACCGACTTCAAAAAGTGATAAATAATTAATAGCACGTATTTTGAAGCTAGGCGTGTCGTGGTATAAAAAGATGCGATCGGATGTGCTTGCAAAATTAATGAATTCTTGTGGATCTACATTGTTATACTACACTTTTACGCCTGATTTCAAAATACGTGCTATTAATTATTTATTACTTTTTGAATTAAAAAAGCTTTTATTTCATACTTATTACCTTTTGAATTAAAAAAGCTTTTATTTCATACCTTTTAGTGACAATGCTTATCACTGCAATCTGCACCTTTTAGTGACAATGCTTATCACCCCCCATTGCAATATTTTATTTGGTTTTTAAATTTATTTTCTTAAATTCCAAGTTTCATACATTTACGTGGAATAGCTTCCAAAATACCAGTGTCCAAAAATCATAATTTTGGGCACACACTGACTTTGCTAGTTATACCTAGCTAGTCAACATACCTAGTGTTTAAAGTAGTAATTACTAGGAAAATAAAAAATCTATGAAAATCAACCAGTTTTTCAAGTCATCAAAGAATTTTTTTTAAACTAGGTATTATGGCCGCAAGCTCAAAAGACCGTCAGAAACTGAGGTGAGGCTGAGGAGAACACAAATTGTATTATTTCCATATAGTTACTAACCAAACCAAGTAATTAAGTTTTTATAGGAGTGAGTGAGTAAACTTCTATTTATTAATATGATAGACAAAGATAAATGCAGATATAGATAAAAATGGTCTTTTTAGCTTGCGCCTTAATATATATATATATATATATATATATATATATATATATATATATATATATATATATATATATATATATATATATATATATATATTATCGTATATTATATATATTATATATATATATATATATATATATATATATATATATATATATATATATATATATATATATATATATATATATATATATATATATATATATATATACGGGTTGAATTGAGAACTTCCTCGTTTTTGAAGTCGGTTAAAAATACAGTTGAACCTGGAATAAGAGAAAACTCTATGAATGAGAATAAATTGTCAGGTTTCATGGTTTTCATCTGTATAAGTGAGAAATTGAAACTTCTACATAAAAAAAGTCGTTTTTCTGATGTCGACCTTTACAATTGAGATAATACACTTTTATTGGCGAAGGGGTTAAATTCTGAAGGAAAAAAACGATTATCCTAGGTAATTAGGACCGAGGCCACCTCGGATATGAAAAAACTCGGATAATACGGAGGTTATGTACTATGGTGTTAAAAAATTGAAAATGTATATTTGTTTATTGTAATTTAAAACGTAAAATTTACACAATTACATACCTGTAAAAAAATTTAAAAAAAGAGTTCACTTCTTAAAGAATGTCATGTGGTCTACATTCTTCTTGTTGCTCTATGTAAGCAAGAGCAACAGCAATCAGCTTTATTTTTATTTTCGAATGACTAGCATCACATTTAATTGTTTAGTAACTGCAACTTATAACATTACGTACTTCAATAAATTTTAGTAAGATAAATCACATATTTTACAACCGTAATCAAATATTGAATACAGTTTAGCATTCATATTATCCATGTTTAATATTTAGTCGGTTATATTGAGTTTCCTTGATTGTTTATGATTAGTAAAATTAGCGAATTAGTAGTTATATAAAATTTCATTGTATTTTTTTGTGTAAACTTCTATTATTCTTGTTTAAGATTTCTGTGGTCATATTGGGTTTCCGTTTTGTTCATAATTAATAAGATTAGCGATTTATAATTTAAAGGTTCATTGATTTTATAAGCTTTTAATATTCATGCTCAATATTTTAAGCAGTTACAGCCAGCCACACTCGTATTCGAACAGCAGCATATTTACTCATATGACAAAATTTAAACCGAATGGATTCCTATAATTTCCCACAAATTTGAACTTTTTTGTTTATAATATTAATATTTGGATCTTCTACTTCCATTCTAAACTATTAATGAAATTTTTTAGCTTATATAGGAAGTAGAAGATCCAAATATTAATATTATAAACAAAAAAGTTCAAATTTGTGGGAAATTATAGGAATCCATTCGGTTTAAATTTTGTCATATCAGTAAATATGCTGCTGTTCGAATACGAGTGTGGCTGACTGTACATTGAGTTTTTGATTTGGATTTATAATTTTTATAATTAATTAATAAAATCTAGCGATTTAGTATTTACAAGTATATTAACTTTATAATTTTTTAATATTCATGTTCAACATTTTAAGCAGTTACATATATTGAGTTTTCGATTTGAGTTTATAATTAATTATTAAAATCCTGCGATTTAATATCTACAAGTTTATTGACTTTATAACCATTTGTTTCATGTTTAACTTTAAAACAGATATATTGAGTTTTCGTTGGTTTATAATTACAAAAAATTAGCAATTTAGTACTTAAAGGTATATGGATTTTATAACCGTATGCTAATTTTTAGAATTGATTAAAGGAGTTTTGTTCGAACTGGAATTTTCCGGAATAATATTTTATAATAGCAGGAATTTATAATTTTATTTTCTTTAAATTTTGTGTTATTTTCTGGTAAACGGTTAACGGTTGATTAAGTTTTATTATTCAAACTTTTACTTAATCATAAAAATGATGTTTATCTTTTTATATGAAATCAATCAGTCGCAGCAGAAACGACGGTAAGGCCGGGCGCACATTGAGACGCAGTTAAAGCAGGCAGGGCAGCACAGTTTCTGTGACTCGTGTTGGAGAACGGGACAGCGCAAATTGAAACGCAGAGCAGAGCAGAGCAGCGCTGGGTCGCACGAGACCGATGTGGCACTCGTGAATGTGACACAGAAACTGCGAGATGCTGCGCGACATTGTAACCCGTTCTCGAGTTTCAGTTGGTTTTATCTCGCCGAAATGAAAAGAATTGAAGAAAAATAGTGCTGCTCTGCTCTGCTTTTAAATTCGTGCTATCTCGTTCTACAACAAGAGTCACAGAAATGCTCTACCCTGCCTGCGTTAACTACGTTTCAATGTGTACCCGACCATAC
Source organism: Brachynemurus nebulosus (assembly GCA_035578155.1). Taxonomy (NCBI): domain Eukaryota; kingdom Metazoa; phylum Arthropoda; class Insecta; order Neuroptera; family Myrmeleontidae; genus Brachynemurus; species Brachynemurus nebulosus. The sequence goes on along the minus strand of JAPWDM010000050.1, from coordinate 1,839,017 downwards.
AGTTTATTTCTCGTGCTTTTCTGCTCTGCCCTGCTCTGCCCTGCGTTAACTGCGTAACGCAGCTCAAGGTGTGCCTGGCCTAATACTACGAACATGTGTATTTGAAGTTTTGAACCATGTTCATTATGCGTGAATGTGTTGTTAATAAATTCAGTGTTATGTAAATCGTTATTAAGCGAATGTATATTTTAATACTGGGCTGAAGTAGGACTGAAAAATCGGGATACTGAAGGGAATCTTTTAGAAGAGTAATCGATTATACGATACATAATTAGTTTGGTACTGGTAATTGAGGGAAACTGAAACGGAGAATTTGTGGCAAGTAAACCCAAATTTACAGTGAAACCTTACTATAAAGCCGGTTCTACACGATGCTACGAACGTTCATTCCAACGTTCGATCGAACGTTTGATGCAAGTAAGTTCGACAGTTGATGCAGCGAATGTTCCTGCTACACGGTGAATCGAATGTTTGATCCAATACATGTGAAAATAGTTTGGTACAAACGTTTGTTCAATAAACGAGGATGTTGTCTCTCTGATGTTATCTTTGATGTTATACACTACTGTTGTCTCTCTTCATATGAATGAGTCGTGCAGCCGTTGAGTCGAACCAACGAACATTATTCTTCAAACGTTGGAAGCATCTTTTTGACTCGGTGCAAAAATACCGACATCAACCCAATGCGAAAGTTCGACGCTCGACATTGGACGCTCGTAGGTTCGAACAACGGCCACACGATGCGACGAATCATCAAACGTCCAATGTTGGAAAGTGTTCGTAGCATCGTGTAGAACCGGCTTAAATCAAAAACATATATGTAGGTAAATGTTACTGTTGAGGATTAATTAATTACTTTTTTTGTCAAATACCGCTATTCGACCATTTCTTTAATGGCAAATCCCATAGTAAAGTTAGTTTTCCGATATCTTTCCTAGTTTCCGAATAGAATATTCTAAAACTTTTAGTAAATTCCACTGTTTGGTCTATTTTTCAATTTCTAACCAATAACGAAGTCGGTTTTTTAATATTTTGACTGGTTTCTAAAAAGAGTGTTCTAAAATTGTTGTCAAATTTTACAGCTTATACATTTTTCTAATATACTTACAACTACAGTGTACAACAGTTGTGTGGGTGCGTAGTATGTGGTGGGGATAATTAAATCGATTGCAGCGTGAGTAGTGGAGAAAATAGGCAATAATACATGCTCATATGTGTTTATAGTGTAATAAAAAATATTAAATAAAAATATAATACATTGATCCACTTTGATTATAAACGCAATTGCCACTAATATGTCGTTCCTTATTTATCTGTCAACGTATTAACGTCTACACGTCAATCCATAAATACAGAATTAAAAATATTTTAAAGTTATTGATGTTTGTTTTATGTATGACTGTACATTCAACTAAATGACTTATGCCAGCATTTCTTAATTTTCTAATTTCCCTGACGTGCTTCACTATCACCAGCAACTTTTTCCTCTGCATAGTCCCGGGTTGGAAGGAAATACTGTCTTGATAATTATATCCATGTTAACGTCGAAAATTGTTTAAATACTTTATTAATACAATTATTATACTTCATCCAGTATTTTATACCTCAAATTGTTCAAATTTATTTATAAAAAAAAAATAATTGTAAATAACAAATATTTGTATTCAGATTTTACGGTTTTTTTGAAAATATTTTAAATTTATTTCCACGGTCACCATTATTTAATAGCATGAAAAAATGCATATTATAGATGTCGTTGGCATCACGCACCCAGCCAATACGCGTGTGTATATCAATAATGAAATGCGTGTGTGTTCGCATATTATGTTTCTGTACCCCCTTAAAAAAATTTTTACTGACGGCCCTGGTGATCCGATATAACGTACTTCCCCTTATTTTGTACAGGCCACTACGTTATGCTTGTAAAGGTTCGTCTACACGGCTGAAGCTTTACCACCGACTTACTTGCGCAAACCAGGTTCGTGCAAGTAAACATGTACGTATGGACGGGAAAATACGTACATGTTTACTTGCACAAACCTGGTTTGCGCAAGTAAGTCGGTGGTAAAGCTTGAGCGTGTGGACGGACCCTTACTGGAATTTTTTCCCAATTTGTTATTTTATTTAATTTGATTTAAATAAAACCGACTTCAAAATAAAAGCACTGAAAAGTAGGAAATAATTACGCCATAAACAAGACATAAGTACTATAGACAGTAAGACATAAGTATAAAAATTAGATTTGATAATTTTTGAAGTCGTTGCCAACTTGATCATTTGCGGCCGGTTTTACAGAGTTTAAGTATGCCAAGTTTAAAATTTCGATCCAGTTTCGTAAATGGTCTCATTGACATAAGCTCGACTTAATTAATAAGCTTAGTTTAAACTTAGTTTGTAAAATAGCTGATAGAGGAAGTAGAAATTGTTGCCGTAAGTGAACCTCCGGTAGTTGCTTCACTTACCAAGTTTCCAAAGACTTTATTGTTTCAAAAATTTTCATCTCATCAAATGAAATAATACAATATTTTTCCAGCAAAGTTAAATTTAATCAAACAATCAGTTTTATTATCACATTCAGTTATATTCATATATTGAAATCATTTTACTTAAATTTTTCCATTAAATTGACATCAAAAATCATAAATATTTTGCTCACTAGTTTCAAAAATGTAACTCATTACTGAAGAAGATCTTGTAGACGTGGACGCCTCGGATACCTCGGTTTCATTTGTACCTTCAACCTAAAAAATATGTGCAGTTTAAAAGATTAAACTATATTATATAAAACGTCAAAAATTGATTTACCCAAACAGGTAGCAATAATGTCGGTATCGCATAGGGACAAAGACGCCGTAACCCGTTTTTTGTTTCAAAAAAACATTCAAATGTAAAATGTTTAGAACATAATTATGTAACTGTATTCACTTGGTATCCAACCCTTTATAGCTAGGGAGCTGATGGTAATTTAGGAATATGATTCCTCCGTCGTTGATAGTAATATATTATGTAGTTTACTACTGTTCGAATAAGAAAAAGTTAAAACGAAGCTCAGATGGCGCTGACTTTTTTTGCAAATAAATTTTGAAATTATAATTACCCACGTAAAATTATCTTAATTATTGGTCAAATGATTAGATCCATTTTAAATTAGATATTCGGAAATTCTGTACATCAATTATTTATAATGCCTGGCTACGCCCGTCAAGCGACTCTAAAGTAATAATCTTCATATTTCAATAGCATGGCTAATTTCCGCATCTTTATGTACTTAGATACCCGTATCAATAGGTAGGTTTAGGACTATTTCCATTTTAGGCCTTGCTTGGGGCACCAAGACCGTAGGGGACAATTTTAATATCACAATTAATTTGGAGCTTATTTGATGGCCTTCACGGACAATTCTGACCCCCAGGTTCATTCAAATTTGATATTCTAAAATTCTGAGCATAATTCTCGCTTAATAACCCTAAATTAACTATATTCATATTTCTATAGCATATTTAATTTTCATAAAATATTGTCAAAATCCAACTGTTTAATCTTAATCCTATTAGATAGTGCTGGGGGTTAATTTTGAACACACTTTACATTTAAATTAGATATTCTAAATTTCTTTATAAAATCAGTTTCTTCTAGTGTTCCGTTCCGCTCGTCCAATGATCTTAAAATAGATATATTCATATTTATAGTGTACAGTGGAAACTCGATATTTCATCACTCTGTAACTCATCATATTCTATAACAATTCGTCGTTCCTAAAAAAAAATGTACGTAGTGTAGTTGGTTTTCTACTTAAATTTTGAAATTTAAATAGAAAAAAATTAAAGTGTATCGTACCTAGTTGTAAAAATTTCATTAAACAACGAATTACTCAAAATAAAGGGATATCTTTGTTTAAATAAGTAAAAATATTTAATTAATTTTTCTCTTTGTTTTTCATTTTCAGACATATTTCATAATTCGTCTATTTCTGTAATTTATAACCTCTCCGGCCTTGAGCATGATGAACTGTCGAGTTTCTACTGTAGGTATTTAATTTTGATGCCTTGAGGCTTTCCGTAGATACTCCAGCCATTAATTTATTGCGTCTTGTATTACTCCAGAATCCTAGGCAATAATTTTAATCTCACTTATTTTTTTCAAAATATCAATGTTTAAGTAAAATTTAGTCAAGATTCGCCGTCTTTTAGACCATTTTTGGGTCCCCAGCACCCTAGGGGTTCATTTCAACTTCACATTCGTTTATTTCATGACCTCGGTAATGTTTGAGCAAAATTTGGTCAAGATCCATCCATTCCAGAGAGCTTTCATTTTTAGGATCTCAGTATGATTTAAACAAAATCTGGTAGAGTCCAACCGTTTACTTTCCAAAGTCCAGCCGTTTACTTTAGAAGTCTATATTAGAACATAAGTGAACCACCAGTGAACCAATTTTTGAAAGGTGCTCTGCTCGTCAAACGACTCCAGCGTAACCATATTCTTATTTCAGAAATATAGGTACCTAATTTTAACAGTTTGTGACTTTTCTGTAGACAACCATACGGGATCAATTTTAAACTGACGTTTATTTATTCCGAGATTTTAAAAGGGTTTGTGTAACATTTAATCAAAATTCATCAAACCATTTATTTGAATTTTTTGAAAATAGTATTTTGTACAGTAAATAAGTAATTTAATAGTAGTCGTAGGTAAAGATAATATTATATGGTATCTATAGAAATACTTATTAATACTTACAGAAATTCCAAATTTATTTTTCTCCAAATGCTTAGCAACTATCTAAAATTTTTATGATTTTTTGATAAATTGGCCACAGATTGCTGTATACAGCAATAGAAAATTAATATTTTACGGTTTTTCGTAAATTTCGACGGTTAGACAAAAAATTTTGCAAAACCCTTTCTTAGCGAGCGCCTACGACCCAATAGGCACCTACATGCCAAATTTCAAGTTTGTAGGTATTGTAGTTTTGGAAATTTCTTGATAGGTGTGTGAGTGAGTGAGTGGTATTTCGCATTTATATAATAGATTAATGGCAGTTAGTATATAACAAAATAGAAGGCAGACGTCCACATCGCTGCATTTTTATAAAAAATAATTAGAAACAAGTAAAAAAAATGGCCGACTAAGTCATTTCATCGTCTTTCTAACCCATATTTTTAGATTTAATATACGTCCTGGAAGAGGAAAATAAAGGTAGGAGAATATGGGTCTCTGATTTTAGCTACAATTCAAAGAAAACCTCTGTCGTAGCATCCTGTATAACATAGCCAATTTGCGTTTACAAAAAATACTTTTTCACGAAAACCCGTTTAGATATAAGTAAGCAAATATTAAAAAAAAAAGTTAAGAGAAATTGAGTACAGTAACTATATCACAGTAATTAATTAATTTAGGGATCATGCCCATTTTATTTTATCGTGTTCTATAAATAATAAAAAAAAGTCAATAATATCATACAAATATCAATATTAAAAAAAGTGTGTAAAATATTAATAAGTTTGAGTTTTTGAAAACAAAAATTGGCTTCTGTGTTTTAACTTTCCTTAATTAAAAATTTCCACCACCTTTGGTTCGTTTTTATCGATTAAAAAAATAAATATCGCACCTTATACTATACTGCAATTTTCCTAAAATAATACTATTAATTTGTAGCACGTACCTGAAGCTACAACATCCATTGTCAAAATCAAATAATATTTGGTACAATTCTCAAAAAAATTACTGTTACTCTTTTTTAAATTTCGGAACCAATTCAATCCAACAGCTGAAACAGAAAAACTTCTACTTGCGGAGCCTTTCAGTTATTGTATTAGCTTCAAACAATAGGTATATAGATAAGGGTTAGGTGTAAGGGTTATTAGAGAATGTGAATTCATAGTTATTTGTATTAAAATACCAAAATGATTAGCTTAGAAGAGCGAAAAACAGTGCTGGACAGACAAAAAAAGGCCTAAACAAACGGTAAGGGGTCCTCACATACGACTAAAGTCCTGGAAGAACGAAAAACGGCCTGGACAAACGATAAGGAGTCCTGGATTAACGACTAAAGTCCTGGACCAATGAAAAAAGACTTGGACAAACTAAAAAGTCCTAGATAAACCCAATAGAATTTTTTTTTAGATATTTTGAGCGATTCTTCTGGATGGACATCGAGGTGATTCCATAGGTGTTCTATTTTATCATTTTGGGTAGGGAATTACTAAAAAGAAGATATTTTATTGAAATCTTAGTACCCTCAAGCTATTTTTTTATTGTTATCGAATTATCAATATATTTATTTATTTTTATATGTTATAGATAAAAATAATATTATAATTAAAATTAATAATATTCTTTTAAAAATAATTAATCAGTTTAATTACTTCAGACATTAACACGGACTTACGAAGTAAAACCATATGATACATGCATGTATTATTTATCGATAATCTAAATTCAAGCTTAAAATAAATAAATAGTATTTTTGCATTTTGATTAGCCTATCATCACGCATAATATTTATTTTTATTTCGCGAATAATTAGATAAAGTAGGGTAAAAGCCCCGTTTGTGGAACGCGATCCAATAGAAAAACAGTTTTGACATTTATATCTTAATGAAGTTATTTCTGAAAGAAACCTTTTTCAATTTAAATTCACCTCGCATTTAATGTTTCACTTAATTTAAGAAATATATATATATATATATATATATATATATATATATATATATATATATATATATATATATATATATATATATATATATATATATCGAACAATTTTTGTTGAATTCGTGAATTTTTATAATGGTGGATGATCATTATTCAAAACATATGAGTTATAAATTGTAACATTTTTCACCGAATTTTTAAAGTTATTAGCATTATAAAAGTATACAAATAATTTTTATTAGTCCATTTAAGAGATTAGGATAGCTAAATTATCTTTTTATACGGGTTAAATATTATTTGTAGAAGTGTTTTTAAATGAGTTCGAAGTTTTAGGGTATGTATTACATTTTGAGAATGACCTATTATTTACCTATTTTATAAACAATTTTAATTTATTTTTGGGCCTAAAACACTTAACTAACTTTTTATAATTTCACTTTAATATTTTCTTTATTTCAGAACGTAAAATCAATTGAAAAATAATTAATATTGAATTAAAACTTCGAAATTTTTATTATTAAATAAAAACTTCAGACATATTAGATTTGAAACGACAGTATAACATAACTAATTAAAAATTAACAAAGATAGATAAGTTAGAAAGTACACGATGTTTTTTAAAACATCCTAGATGACACTAGGTGGCGAAAATCGTATACTGTAAGTACTACGAAAGCTATATTAATTTTTTAAACGTACTTCACAGACCAAACGCTTTGTGGCACTGCTAGCAATTTATGTTGGACACTATTTATGTTATGACACACATGGGCGCCATTTTGCATAAAAGTTTGATGATGAAAAAATCTTAATAATCTGTTCCAGTAATTTTAAAAGTGATTTCCTGCAAAATCACGTTTTTTGACTTGTGTCAGTTTTCTAGAAAACCATCAATAAATACTTACATAGATACATCAAAAGATGTCGCAACTAGTCATATCAGTATATGTCAAAAGATGGCACTGTATGCCATGTATGTTAAATACGTGTTTTTTTTAGGTGCCTATGCTGATTTTTTAAAGGGTGTTAATATATTCTGCCCGGTTTTTTTATACGTGTCAACAAATTATAAAACAAAACATTAATAAATCAAAATTCTTGGGTTATATTTTCTTAAAAACATATTCATTGGATTAAAAAAACTTGGTTTCATGCTTATTAAAAAAAAAAAGGGTGTTTAATTCATTTATTAATTTTTATAAGCAAGTTTGATGAAACACCTAAAAATAGTGTTCCACAAACGGGGCTTTTACCCTATACTAATAACTTGAAAGATAATTTTATAAATAATAAGTTTTGAGTTGAAAACATTAATGGACAACAGAAATTTCCGAGACTGACAAGGTTCTCGTTCTATACACTCATTTGATGTTGTTCTTATGAAGATATAAAATATATACATATATGGTTCATTTCAGTTAAATTTAACCATGCTTCGTCACTTTGAATTTAAATAATTTCCGTTTTCTTGGCTTTATCTCTTTTATTATTGCATTTATGTAATTTTTAGTCGAATTTTCTCCGAAAAATTAGACTTATACAGTCTATACGATAAGAGCTGCGAGAGGCGAGACCAGGGGCGCTATCCGTTTTCGGACCCGTAGAACACGATTATGTAAAAAAAAAAGATGTCTGATATATATGTATATATATATATATATATATATATATATATATATATATAAATATATATAAATATATATATATATATATATATATATATATATATATATTTTCCCGCAACCTTTTAATATGTGTAGGGCCCCCCTATGGAAGTTAAGAGATGAAATTTGGTAAGTGGGGCTTATTCCGATGCACAACAATACTATCAAAGTGGGGTCAAATTTTGGGCAAATTTTTTTTCGGACCCGACCTTTAAGGGGGTGGTGGGGGGCGGAAAAGCAATAAAACTTTTCCAAACCGGTTTTAAATAATGTTTCGGTCAATTATCTACAACATATCCAAAATTCAGCTTCCTAGGATGATATGGTGGGAGTAGAGGGGGGAAAAACGATTTTCGCTGGATCTAACAGGCCCCCAGCCCCCCAGAATTAACGTAGAGGGTTGAAATTTGGTGTGTTGATAAAGTTCGTACCTAGGTTGGGCTTTTTGGAGGTTTTAATATTTTACCCCCACCCCCCTCATTTTTACGCTACAATTTCATGCATTTTCGACGTTTTCGAAGTTTGTACCACTCGCACAGGTCACCCGAATAAACCTAGAGGGCTAAAATTTTGTATTCGGATTGAGTTAGTATCAAGGGGGTGCCTTTTGGGGGTCTCGACTTTTAACCCCTACTCCCACCATTTTTATACCCAAAAGAACATGATTTTTCTTGTTTTTTAACAGTTTCGTTCGGGTCAAAATCTCCCCAAATAAACCTAGAGGGCTGAAATTTGGTGTACAGGTTAAGCTAATAGCCAGACACTGTTTTTTGGAGGTTTCAACTTTTAACCCTTACCCCCACGATTTTTACGCCAATATTTCCTTAATTTTTTTGCTTGTTTTCTAACATGTCTAGAGACTCCATAAGGAAACCTAGAGGGCTGAAATTTTGTACGTGTATTCAGTTAGTATCCAGCTAGTACCTTGTAGGGAGTCCGCATCACTTTTCCCCCCACTTCTCCCATTTTTACATCGGAATTGAATGCTATTGTTAAATGTGTTTTAAAAGCATTATGTTTATTCTAAATACAAGTAGGCGAATAGTAATTTTAAAAAATTTAAAAAAAAGTGAACTTACTTATATGACAAATGAAATACATACATATTAAGTAATTTAAAAATGTTATTAAAGTCACTGTTTATTTATAAATTAGGAATTTTGGATTTTTAGTATTTATAAAATAGAAATTTTGGATTTTTTTGGAAAGAAAAAATATCTTTATAAAGGCCTTCCAGTTTACTATTGAAGGTCCTTTTTTAATATTTAAAACTAAAACATAAAGGCAATTAGCGGATAAACATGGGCAGGAATGTCCTCGTACGAATTGTGTTGGCTTTTTTTCTGCTACCTGTTTTCGGCACAAAATTGACATTTACTGAGATACAGCCCTTAAATACTTAAAACCCTTTTTTAAAGCCTCGATCAGCCGAACACTCATCACCAGTTTTGAAACCAACAAAATGACAATTCGGTTGTAGACTTTCAATCACATTTCGCTTGTAGACATTCAATACCGAAGATGAAGGGGAAAATTCGACTACCGTGATGGGGCCCCGCTGCTCACGGCGTTTTAAATTTGCAGTTTATTTTTAGAAAAGAATACAAGATTGATTTGTTTCGAATATAAGAATTATTTAATTTTTTAACGAAAACTCATGATCAATTGTATCTGAAAAGAGGTATATATATATATATATATATATATATATATATATATATATATATATATATATATATATATATATATATATATATATATATATATATATATATATATAAATTATAAACTCGATTTGTTTATGTACCGACCGGGAAAGGGAGTATTATTTAACTGATTTACAAGTTGGAAGGAGTTTTTAATGCTGTGTTCGAAGGTGAACTGGGTTTCGGTTTTAAAAAGGGAGTCTAGGTGTTGTGATAATTTATGTGATGGGCATCCAATGTGGGAAATTACTGGTCTGATTGGGTTGTCGGTTTTGTGTGTTTTTACCAATCCATATAATCTAGGGGCTCTCGGGTTCATCTCCACCAAGAACCCGAGCTTGTAGTACGTTCAAAAATAATGGTACCCTTTCAAGTACACTTTTTTTCAAAAATCAATAATAAGGGAGATACAACTCTGTAAAGGGGTAAAACGAAAACCATTATTTCTTAAATATTTTCCAAACGCTTTTTAATAACGGATTGATATTTTAGGGGTACTTATTTTGCGTTAGAAGGATTAAATTTATGTCAACACTTATTCCACCACTCATGATTAAGGGGTGGTTTTGGGTGGTAGGTGTGAGTTATCACGTCTTTTCTTTTTTAATTTGCAATTATTTATACAAAATCCCTGATAATATAATTCCTCAGACAATTTCACGCAAAAAAGGTATACTTGTTACATTTACATAAATATTATCGTTTTAGAGTAATTTAAAGTTGAAGTATCTATTTTTAAATTATCCCCTAATCATAAGTGATCGGATAATTGATACCATAAATTTAATTATCTTAATGTTCATACGTGCCTCTAGAATATGAATCCAGTAATCAAAAGCACGTAAAAAATTTTTAAAAAAAAGAAGTCAGTTTCGTTCCACCCCTCTACATTTTACCCCTCTGCTTTATCCCTTATTGTTGAGTTTTAGACAAAAATATGACCACATTATTCTCACCATAACTCCACGATTTTTGACACAAATAACACCAAACAGGTTTTGAAGGTCTTTTCAGGTACTATAAATAATGTCCGATAAATTCTCCTCCTAAAATACCTTGTTTCCCCGCTATTTAACGTTAAAAGGTTTGAATTCGATTTTCGGCGAGCAAACAATCATCTTTAACGGCTCATAACCGGAGTACTTTTTCATGGACGTAATTGAAAAAAAACGTTAGATTTATTATTTTAAAAGCTTTATTTTTACTTTGATAAGCTTGAACACTTTAGTTATCTTAAGGCTGCCAATTTCCATTCTCTAGAAGGGGTGGCACCCACCCCCTGGTAAAAGCGCACATCGGCACTATATAACTTTTGTTTTTTCAGCTATTACCTACCTACTAAATTTCATGACGATCGGAGCTGTTTCTTAATCGACAGTGACACCTATTTTTCGTTCTGGTTATTGGCCTATAAGACAACATATTTAATTCTTAAAAATTTTATTTAATCTTTGAACGATCTTATTCATAAGAAAGAAACATATAGGTACATTTGTAAAAATTGACAACGCAGATTCTCACTCACGGCTCTGGTGGTAATATTAGAACTAGTCTCTACAACTCTCTCTAGAATATTAGAATTATATTCAAGTAAAATATACGTATGCACTTAATTGGTGATATAAAATCTAATAGTCCGCACATAATTTGTATAATACATATTTTTATCGACAATTAAATGTATATAAAAATTTAGCTACTATTTGTCTATGAGACGACGATCTCTAATAGCAGGACGAAGGGAAGAGGAGAATTGACACGATCTGTTATGCTAAAAAGAGACAGATCACAATGATGGCAACGACGGCGTCAGAGATCATCGTCTCATAGACAAGTTGTATGTGTATATTTGGTTACTTATGTTCTGTATTTTTGATACCTATTTCTGCAAAAGTTCTCTAGTCTGCCTGTGTTAATGAATGCTCGACAAGAAATAGTAATCTCCTTCGTTTACTGTTCAGGTGTTTTGTAATATTTTTTTTTTTTTTTTTTGATTTGGGAAATGGGGTTGACATCTACAAAGCATACAAAAAAGGATAAGAAAAGTAGTTTGAATATTGAGAAAGAAATAAACCAAATTTATTTGGTTAAAAAAGAATTTGTAAGAAGATAAAAGCGGCTGATTTGTTGAACAGAAGAAGTTACTGCTTCTTGTCGAACATTCATTAACACTTGCTGACCGGAGAACTTTGACAGAAAAAGGTGTGAAAAACATAGAATAGGAGTATCCAAATATACTCATGGCTAAATTACCAATTAAGTAAGTACTGAAAAATACATGAATCATTATCGCAAAACGCAAAAACCCGTATCTACAAATTTATGGCGCCCTTTCTATTTATGATGGTATATTTGATACATGGAATCACTTGGGCTGTATAAGAAAATTTACCCCCATTTTTACCCCTCCAGCCCCTCTTATTAACCCGACCTTAGGTTAACCTACACAGGTGAATAGGTTTTTCAAAGAGTAACATTTCGTCAATTTAAAGTTTCCCTCTATTTTTATGGTTTTCGAGACATCTTAAGAAATACGATTTGAACTCGCTAACTTTAGGGGCTGGTTTCATCCCATAAACGTGGAAGATGGCCGATAAAAGAAAATACGCGTCCCTTATTTTTACTTATTCTGCACACCAGGGAAACTTCATCAAAATTGCGAATTTCACTCTGGGTGCATCTCCTTATGAGTATTGAATAAATAGAGGAAGAGAAATAGAATTTACAACGTATACGAAAATGAAGTCAAAAAAGTGACTAAAGTGTTGACCAATATGGCGGCTAAATAAGGTTGAATTTAATATTTTCTATATTTACTGATGTTATATTTGTTGTTATAAATAGTTTGTTAGAATATTTATTAATAAATAGTCTTAAATTACAAGAAAAATCACATAAAAATTAAAAAATATTTATTACTACCGACACTTTATAGGTTATAAAAGGTGACCAGTATGGCGACTTTGCTTTATATCATAAAAGATAATGTGTACTCCATCTATTATATGGTATATACATATTCTAATATCACTGATACAAAAAACGTTTGGTACAAAAATAATTTCTAATGAATTAAATATTTAAAAAAAAAAAATTAAAAAAGACTTATAAGTCATTGAACTAAAAAGATAACTTTTTGTTGTGTTTTGTGATTAGGTGTTTAGTAAGAATGGTAAGAATACAGCACATTTGCGTCGTAGGAAGATTGAAAAATTACACGATATTTATATGTTTGACAAACATCCGAAGCAAATCGAATTGAAATCATCTGACACATTTTGCTTTGATCAGGATATTGTTAGTTAATAATTATTTAATGATATGTTAAACGGATATTTTTATGAATAAAGTAAACGCGTACTTTTAGAAAATTAGTTCTAGAAATGAATGAAGGGATAATTGATAATTCTAAATGCGAAAAATATGACAATTATTGCACACTAATATACGTAGCTTTACTTTTATATATTTTATATAAGTTAGCGTCGGTATCCATAGAAATAAAGTATATCCAAAATATCCAAAGAAACTAGAAAAATTTTTAAGTAATTTTTTCCCATAACACATTATCTATTAATACATGTTTTATAATAAACACTGTCGCTAATAATTACTGAAAGATAAACCAGCCGCAAACGTTGATATTCAGTAAATAACTTTTTTTTCTGGTAAAAAGCTGGTAAAAGCACCAGTTATGGACAGTGTACCCATAATGGACGTCATGGACGTTTTGAACATTGAAGATGAAAAATAAGCAAACTAGGTTTATTTCTACTAGAAGCAGCACATAAGAATTGTAATAGTTCTCATACCATAATATTCAAATTTGAAAGGGATACAAGAGTTTGTCCTACGCGACGTATAGCCGAATGAGTCATTTGACCGAAACGACAAAAGTCCGAATAGTCATTTAGTCGAACTGTCATTTAACCGATGCGACAAAATACCGAAAAAGTTATAATTCCGAATGGTCAAATTACAGAAACGACATTTGACCGAATGGACATTAATCCGAAAAATAAATGCATATGCAGCTGTTGGTAATGAAGCAATTTATTAACCACGGACAGGAAAATAATTTTAAAATTTCAATTTTGAAGTCAATATTATTTTTATAATGTTACATTTATAAGCCTTTCATTATAAATATTAACATTTATTATGTTTCTTTTTATATTCAATAGTAAAATGCATTAAGTATTTTAACGAAATAAAAAGTTTAAAACAGCTGCATATGCATTTATTTTTCGGATTAATGTCCATTCGGTCAAATGTCGTTTCTGTAATTTGACCATTCGGAATTATAACTTTTTCGGTATTTTGTCGCATCGGTTAAATGACAGTTCGACTAAATGACTATTCGGACTTTTGTCGTTTCGGTCAAATGACTCATTCGGCTATACGCCGCGTAGGACAAACTCTTGTATCCCATTTGAAGTCTATGAAGCTAAGTAGTTTTTATGAAAGTAGTTATTATACTAGGTGCGGTGACACTTGATGAAAAAATTTTAGGTTGTTTATAAAAAAACTTGTTGCAAATGAATGCTATAATTTTATTATCTTATAAAAAAAGTATAAACTTAATATTAAATGACAATGTATTCTCAGTTTATATATTTATCTGAAATATGTATTATAGCCTAATTTTCTTGAAACTACTTAAATACCGTTTGATATATGCATTGTTTATGACTGGTGCAACGGGTACAACTTTTACGTACTGATTCAGTCATGGATACTTTGTCCATTACTGGGGTTCCCTATCGTTTTCTGTATTTTGATATTTTATAGTTATAGGTTATATTTCATTCTGTGTTGGTAATTGTTTAAAAATATTATCCGATCCAGTAATGGACACAAATGTTTATGAATGGTTGTCCACAATTGGTAGTGCCAGATTACAGTTCCATTTTTCCTTTCATTGAAGAAAATATTTGTTAACTCATACTTCTTCAAATTATATTGTCTTAAGACGGTTCTACACGATGCTACGAACACCTTCCAACATTGGACGTTCGATGGTTCATCGCATCGTGTGGCCGTTGTTCGAACCTACGAGTGTCCAATGTCGAGCGTCAAACATTCGCATTTGGCCATGTCTGATGTCCCGCTCGATGTCGGTATTCTTGCACCGAGTCAAAGGGATGCTTCGAACGTTTGAAGGTCAATGTTGGTTGCGTTGGTTGGTTCGACTCAGCAGTTGCACGACTCGTTCATGTAAAGAGAGACAAGATCAGTGTATAACATTAGAGATAACATCAGACAGATAACAGCCTCGACACTGAGTACCAACACATCATCATTCGTATTGGATCAAACATTCGATTCACCGTGTAGCAGATACATTCGTCGCACCAACTATCGAACTTAATTGCCTCAAACGTTCGATCGAACGTTGGAAGGAACGTTCGTAGCATCGTGTAGAACCCGCTTTAATTCAAGTTTATATTGTCTAATAGACAACGTAGACCTGTCTACCCATAGAGCACTAGAGATAAAACCTATCTCTATACTACTCGAACCAGTGTAACCAGTTGAGGTAGAAAATATGTTGTATACGTGCACGTTGTTTACTTTGTATTTGTGCGGTAAACTCTGTTAGTGTGAGTGATCGGAGGTGGCGATAGACGTCACGTGACCCTGGTTCGCATATATATGTGTGATACCACAACGCTACTTGTGCGGGTTTTACAATGCTAACAACAATCAAATTCATTGTTGTTTGACTGACCTACACTCAGCGACGGGTACTGAGCAAGTGACTACTAAGCATCCTAAGGGTCCGTCCACACGCTCAAGCTTTACCACCGACTTACTTGCGCAAACCAGGTTTGTGCAAGTAAACATCTACGTATGGACGGGAAAATACGTACATGTTTACTTGCACAAACCTGGTTTGCGCAAGTAAGTCGGTGGTAAAGCTTGAGCCGTGTGGACGGACTTAAGATGCACATAAATGCCCGTAAGTGTTGCAGAAAAGAGATAGTTGTATTCGTTCTATTTGTTCTATGTGTCTACCCAAAGATTTTTTAAGTTAAAAAATAATTTTCCTTGTTTGTTATTTTGGAAAATTTTATATTTAGGCATAAACATAAGTGAAATAAAAAGCAACAGTTATTTTATAATTTTACTAAGGACAGTGCTTCTTTTTCATCCCTGATCATATTTAAAAACCATCAGATTTATCTACCTTATTCTGTATCCATCATAAAGAAATCACTATCAAAAGTAAAAAGGGTAAACTTCAAATGGAAACAACAAAGTCATAATAACATTAGAATCTATCAGTTAATTTTTTTTATTGTTAAGGAAGACATTAATTAATTTGATTATCAAGGTTATGAAGATATGTGAAGTTCAAATTTTCGTTTTTAAATGATAAAATTCATTAGTTGTTGTTATGGTAACAGCAGAACCAGATGTTACTGTATTTATATTTGTTTATATTTTTTTTTCTACAAATAATAAGATTATTTTCCAAATATAATTATACAAAAATAATGAATCAATCAATAAAAAAAATTCGCCAAGTACGTGTTATCCAAGCATTAAGTCAGGATTTCGTAATCAGGAGCTAAAGTTTTCCACAATTCTTGGAATAAAATATTTCTACTTTTATTTAATATTAAAATTAACCTTTAATTTATTGTTAATTAAGTAAATTAACTTAGACTTTGTGCAACTCGCAAAACTCAAGTATGGGAAATATTTAAATTATAATATTCAGCATGATGAATTATTCATAATTATGGAAATACTTAGTATTTTTCTTTTTTTTTCTATTAGCAATAAACAAATTTTAAAGAAACACTCTAAGATCTTAAAAAATTGATATTAAGTATTTACTGGAAGAATTCTGACTGACTGAAAGAGAGTAAAATTTTCTAACAATAAGTGTAATTTTTTGTTTTGGCGAATTTCCGAAAGGAAATTCAAATAATACAGCCACCGTCACGATAAGACTTTCGCCCAAGACTATGACAGAAATTTGTTCACTAAATTTTGTATATATACAAAATCGTTCAGAATTATGTATATACCGTAATTGCTAGAGCTGATAGTACATTCAAAAATAATGGTAACTTTTAATGTACACTTTTCTCCAATACTCAATAATAAGCAAGATAAAGTACAAGGGTAAAATATAGAGGAGTGAAACGAAATCGACTTCTTTTTAAAAAAAATTTTAGTCACTTTTGAATAATGGATTCCTTTTTTAATATAATTAAATTAAGCGGGTATTCTAGTCTAGAAATTCGAAAAAATCGATTTTTTTCTTTCAGTTTTTCAAAGTTTAGACCTTTAAGAATAAGCCTCTAAAAGAACTTACGGAAATTCGAATTATTTTCGGAGTTATGGTTTTTTTTTCCCTATGTACTGTGTATGTTTTCAGTATTAAATTCAAATTTTTAATATAAATTACGCGAAACTACTTTTTTCGATACGGTTGACATGATATTTCAAGTTCTAAAAGTTGGGTAAGATAACGGATTTTATTATCTAGATAACAGATAATAGATAACATAAGTTAAAATATCTAGATAAAGATAACAGATAATTTGACCGTTATCTAGATAAAATTTTAGATAACAGATAAGATAAAATTTTTTTTAGAAATTATATTACTTGATTATTGTCATAGTAGTTTCAATGTAGCCCGGAACGATTTTATTATTTTTTCAAGTGCATTATACTTATAGTTGTAATATAGGATAATACTTATGGTAAATAAAATGATTTGCTTGTTAGTTGAAAAATAATTATTTATTCACAATAATGTATTTTATTTAAATTTATATTTTATTATAAGCAGTTTTTTTAGTGGATTTTTAAATTTCTTTGTATATTCGATTAATTTTATTATAATACACACCTACAAAAATTGTTCATATTCAAATAAATACGTACTTTTAAAAAAACTGAACATTAGTTAAATTTAGTACATATATACATATATTATTTTCAGTACATATTAATGAATAACTTCAAATTCTTTTTAAATTAAGTTACTTTAAATACTAATCTTTTAAAGTAATTTGATTTTATTATGTAAAAATGTTAAAAACTTGGAATAGAGCCCGACATCTATACTCCAAAATCTGAATTACTATCCTTTGTATTACAGAGAATGATACTGACTAAGGTTCTTTTCTTGGATGTAATAGAAATGTTAACCTGCTAAAACACTCGGTTGAAGTAGCCTCAAATTCATATGCGTGTTTTTACCGCCTAATTGCTAAATTACAGAAATTTTTTTACTTCATTTATGTTTTTAATTGATGCATTAGATCAGTTTTACCGCAAAATTAACATATAGTCTCATTTAAAAATCTATAACCGGTTGCTCCCATCGATATCTACAACTCTTATTTGAACAATTTTCGATTAAATCAACGGTTTGGCTGTAATAAAAATGGAAACTCTCGAAAAACTCACGCTATATATATATATATATATATATATATATATATATATATATATATATATATATATATATATATATATATGACATTTTTTCTCCAGAATCGTGTTCTACGGGTCCGAAAACGGATAGCGCCCCTACTCTCGCCTCGTTCCGTTCTTATCGTATAGGCTGTATAAGGGCGCCAGATATTTAGCACCCCATACTGAGTTATTGCAATTTTTTAATTTACAATCGTTTGATGGTCCTTTGATGGTGTATGATGGTCTATTTTTATCGTTTGATCGTAAACTGTTTATTTAACAAATAAATTTAAAAAAATGGGAAAATTTTTTTTATTTCGCACTCTATTTTTTCAATTTTTTTTTAATATAAGGTAAAAGCCCCCATTACGGAACACTATTTTCAGGTGTGTCATTAAAGTAGCTTATAAAAATTAATAAATAAATTAAACACCCATTTTTTTTTCTTAATAAGCATGAAACCAAGTTTTTTTAATCCAATGAATAAGTTTTTAAGATAATATAACCCAAAAATTTTGATTTATTAATGTTTTTGTTTTATAATTTGTTGACATCTATAAAAAAACGGACAGAATATATTAACACCTTTAAAAAATCAGCACGGAGACCTAAAAAAGAACACGTATCTAACGTACATGAGATACATCACATACATCTTCTGCCATCTTTTCACGTATAAAGTGAACAGAGATGGGATTCTACCCGGAATTTTCCCGGGAAAATTCCCAAAGTGAGTAAAAACGGGGTAAATTCCCGAAAAGTGGGAATTTATTTTAATTTACTATTTAGCGTATTATTTTGGATTTAAACTATCAAAACCACTGCTTAATAAAGAATATTTGCTAAATGTAAATAATCTTTAAACTAAGGTTACTATATAATTACACAAGCTAGGTAAGACGAAAAGAAGAGTAACATAATATTTTCAGTTAAATAAGTTTAATTACTTTTACTGACATATTATTATAAATTGATTATAATGGCTTAATTTATGCTTCATTACTCCCATTGATCTGGTCAGCAATAAAATATTTTCAAAAAAATTAGTTTTCGATACTTTTCGAAAAAGTAAACTTTTGATTGTAGATATCTTGTGAATAGTGCATCGCAGCTCAAAAGTAACGAAATTTTTGAAGGCTTAAGTGAAGCAAGTTGTGGATATTCTGAACAAATTGGGACTATCAAAACCTACTTTTTGTTATCGAAAATTATCGATACCGAGTTACTCATCATAAACTGATTATAACTGATTAATTCAGACCCATTAGTCAAATTGATTTTGTCACCAAGAAAATATTTTCAAAAAAATTACGTTTTCAATAGTTTTCGAAAACGTAAACTTTGATCGTAAATATCTCGTAAACGGTGCATCGTAGCTCAAAAATAACGAAATTTTTGAAGGCTTAAGCGAAGCAAGTTGTGGGTATTCCGAACGTATTGCGACTGTCAAAACCTACTTTTCGTTATAGAAAATTATCGATAACGTGTAACTTGTCATAAATTGGTTATAACTAGTTAATTTAGGCTCTGTTAGTCCCATTGATCTAGTCAGTAACAGAACAATTTTTTTATAAATCTACTTTTCGTTAACTTTCGCTGTCGAAAACTTTAATCGTAAATATCTCCTAAACCGTGCGTCATAGCTCAAAAATAACGAAATTTTTGAAGGCTTAAGCGAAGCAAGTTATGGGTACTTCGAATATATTAGGACTATTAAAACCTACTTTTCGTTATCGAAAATTATCGATATCGAAAATAACGATATTTTTAAAATTTTAGTATGTAATTTTCGACATATTCGTTATCAATTTGTTTTTTTTAAAATTCTGTAAAATTATTAGTAGCTTTTATTTCCAGTATTTTTCTTTTTATAATGACGGATTCAATTTACACGATTTTTATCTGGGTAAACTGAATCCCCGTGGAACAGATATTCACGTAAATTGAGGGACCGGTGTATATATGTATAAAATTAACCCTAGAATCATACGTTGGTCTACGAATCAAGTTAATCATACATCGGCGTCGTTTCGACGAATGGACTTTTTACGGGGAGTTTTAGAGTTTATTTGCAAAAAACATTTTTTTTACATAACAATACTACAAAAGCGAACAAAATATTTAAAAAAATTGGATTTGGAAAAATTTCTTAATATAAATATTTATTAATTTTTTTAATCTTTTTATCAAAGCATATTTTCACTATAAAAATTAAAAAATAGATAAATACATCAGTTATATCATAAAAAATGTCTTTCAAATAATTAATTTATAAACTATTATGAGTCAGTGGACATGTGTGACTTTACAGAATGTGAAATTTCTCAGTCATAAATATTCCTATAGATATGTAGTTATTTCCCCATTAGGCACATTTGTAAATTTTCTAAAATTTGTTAGTAATTTTTCGAATAAGATCTCAAAAAATAATAAAAATTAAAATATTTTCCACAAAATAAATTGTTAACCTTTTATTAAGTCACTTGAAACGTATTCTTTAGTTTTCGATTCAATATATTAAAACTTCAGTATTATGTCGTCTCTATAAGCCAAACAGCTGTAATCATCTTTCACATTATCATAATCATTGAATAAATTAATTATAACATCCATATCTTTAATAAATTTTAGTAAAATTAGGAAAACTTTTATATGTGGAGTACAAAATCTTTAAAAAAAATATAGGTTAATCATACATCGTCGTCTTTTTGACGCACACTATTTCAGTATAAAAAAAACGACAATTTATATTTTTTTTAAACAAAATTTATACGTCTTATGTGTTATAATAACAAATAAATTATATAACAGAAGTTTCACAGCAAGCAGGTACCGACAAGTTGTAGTATTGGAGCAGGTAGAGAAGTTCGTTCGTCGTTTTGACGAGTATGTATGATTCTAGGGTTAAAAACGCATTTGTACAATAGCTGTACAAAATAGTACAGCTAATTGTAAGTAATCGTTTTTACCCAGGTTTTGGGAATTTTCCCGGGAAAATACCCAATAATGACCCAAATGCGAATATTTCCGGGAAAATTCCCATTGGTTTTCCTCTAAAATTTTACGATTTTAAAGCAGTAAGTAAATATTTACTTAGGTCATTAAAAACCAAAGAATATATATATATAAATATATATATATATATATATATATATATATATATATATATATATATATATATATATATATATATATAGAGAGAGAGAGAGAGAGAGAGAGAGAGGGGGAGAGGGAGAGAGAGCACTCACTTAAGGCTTTAAATGATTAAGACGAGTCAACTCGTCCTGCAATATGGCGGCTCAAAATGCTATGATATGTATATATTCACTGTAGAGTCCTTATAATAAATAGAGTTATGACATGTGTGCTGAATGCTGAATGGTTCCGGCATTTTCTGTCCAAAGTTGAGTAAGATAAATTGAAAATAAATTAAATATTTAACAAAAATCACTTAGCTTAGAAAGAATAATTAAATTAAATTTTTTTAATTGTTAATAAATTCATAACTTAATAAGAATAATTATGTACTCAAAAATATTTACTCAAATATGTGATAATTAATTTTAAAACTTCCTGCTCTGTTTTAGACAGAAAATGGATTACATGTCACGACTCTATTTATTATAGGGACTCTAATTCACTGGGCAGCCATCTATGACAGATTTTCCGAAATACGGTATAATTCTAAATAATATTTAATTTTATCAACATAGTTTAGTATAATTTATATTTTGTAAATTCTTCGGTGCACTTTTTTGATGTTGGGATCTTTGATTTTTTTCTTTTTCTTTTTTTGTAACCTTATTTATTGTACTTATCACTGGCAGTAAAAAGTCCGGCATTTTGAGATAAAAAAATTTTTCCATATGGTTTGTTTAAAAGGATTAAATTATAGGATTTTTTCTTAGCAAGTGGTTATTTTTGTGAAGAGTTCAAAGGGCAGTACAGTAGCAGTGCACAACATATTTGAAAAAATGGTAATTGTGGACTGTACTACTAGCTGATATCCGTTAGAGTCCCTATAATAAATAGAGTCGTGATATGTAATCCATTTGCTGTCCAAAACAGAGCGGGAAGCTTCAAAATGAATTATCACATGTTTGAGTAAATATTTTTGAGTACATAATTATTGTTAATAAGTTATGAATTAATGAACAATTAAAAATTTTTTAATTTAATTATCCTTTCTAGTTTAATCTAAATGATTTTTGTTAATATTTAATTTATTTCTAACGTATTTTATGTAAACTGTGGACAGAAAATGCCGGAACCAATCAGCATTCAGCATACATGTCACGACTCTATTTATTATTGGGATGATTGGGATCTGTCCAAAAGGAGGAGCTTCAGAAAAATGGCTGACAAAAAAGTGCATTAACATTAGTTTTATATATTAGTTAGTAACCAGTGCTATATTACGAAAAAATTATAAATATTAGAATTGTTTGTATTTGGGTTGACACAAGTTCGTAGCAAAGGAATTTTGTTGAAGAAGAGAAAATTTAACATCTGTAAAACAGTTAAAATGTGGTTAAAATATGAAAAAAATGCGTGAATGGGTTACTGAATATTACAATTTAGAGTATACAAACGTCAAATTTAAACAGCAAGCGTCATAAAACAACTGGAGAACTGTAAATGAATGGAGAAATTAAATCAATTGTATGTATTTTCAAATCTACAAAATTCAGCTCATAAATGACATTTGAGCAAATGCACTTTAAGAATAGTCTGATTTTTCAACACTAGATGTCATACCGTCATTCGACAGATCCCAATATGGATTCTAATATCTGTCGAATTTACTGTTCACAGAACTTATTCTATTATTTTAGAAATTTATAATTTGTAACATTTCTATAGTAACAATTACAAAAAATTCTATCAGAAAATTTTGATTTTTTTCGAATTATTTATGAGAAATTCGTCTATTTTTTTGAGTTCAATATTAAATTTAATAATTTTACTTAATTATTATTGGAGCTATGTATAATTAACATTTATTAGCTTATTTTTATTTTAAAATAATTATTACTTATTTTATTATCACAGTAAATCAATTAGAAATTTAAAATACATTTTATCTGTTGCAGAAAAATGGGAGCAGGTGATATTCATTTACGAAATATTTGATTAATGTATAATTTTGAATAAAAATAAATTTACTTTAGTTTTTAAACAAATATATGAGTTTATAATTATTGTATGAATTTTAGACTTGAAAAACTGATCAAAATAAAATCCAATTAGGAGAATTTTAGTGGATTATTTTACTAGTAGTAAGCTACATTATCGGATAAGGCTAAAGATAATTTAAAGTTATTATAGTGACATCTCTGTTCTTCTCAAGTGTACTACGCATGATGATAACGACCACGATGACATCTATACGCTTCGCTCCTTTTCTCAGTTCCATAGAGAGGTAATAAAATATAATACATATGTAGTATGGAGGGTAGATATCAGGAGGACTATCTTGGCCGGAAAACAATAGAAAAATAATTCAAAAAGTGTCCCGTATTAGGTACTAAGTAACAGTACAAAAACCCGCTAGAATAGCACTAGAGTAGCAAAAGAGTATAGTGATTTTTTTGTGTTGTTTTATAAAAATTTTGGAAATAATAAAACTATTATAGGGTAAAAGCCCCCTTTGTGGAACAGTATCTAATACTGGAACAGTTTTGACATTTACATATTTATTTCTTTAATTAAGTAAGGAAACTTTAAATGCGAGGTGAATTTAAATTGAAAAACAATCATTCTATTAATAATAATTTTTGTTATCAGACGTTTCTTTCAGAAATAACTTCATTAATATGTAAATGTTCATAATTAGATACCGTTTCACAAAGGGGGCTTTTACCCTATGTAACAATTATAATTTTTAATAAAAAAACAATAATTACATAACAACGCGGATAGTTTCTTTCCTTGTTTACTTCTCTAAATTTACGCTAGTAGCGCCGCCACTATTTACGCCTTACTATGGACACTTTTTGATACAGAGATGGTGCTCCTGATATCTACCCTCCATAATATGTAGTATACATATCATGGACCATATATAATGGATATCAAAGTCATATTTACTTCTTTGAAAATCAAGTGCAATTAAAAAATTATTAAAACATTCAAACCAAGCACGTGGACTTTCTTTTAAACCGTACAATGATTTATTTAATTTATAAACTGTTCTAGTGCTGTCTTCATAACCATCTGGTTGTTTTACATAAACCTCAGATAAAACTATCCTCGTGCGAATAGCCAACATAAATTTAAAAAAATGAGATTTTTTATTTTTGCTTCGATCAACCGTTTGTGACGCTACTATTTTCGTTTGTGACTAATTAGTTAATTAATTATTTAATTGTTAATTAAGAGTGTGTGAATAGCCAACATTTTTTAAAATTTATTGCAATATTGACTTCGGGGCACTTAATCGATCGAAAATCGTTTGTGAATTCCAAATATACCATTAAAAACATTTGTGACAGCGTATTATTTAAACAAAATAATAAAAAAAATCAATTATTTTTTGTAGTAATAAAGTTTTTTATATTGGCCACTCTGTTTAGTTGTGCTAAATCTATAGTCCAATGCCCTCTAGTGTGAGAAAAATTAACTATTTTGTAAATGACAGCAGTATACAGAATTTTTTTGTATTATTTTTTTAAAGAATACGCTGTCACAAATGTTTTTAATGGTATATTTGGAATTCACAAACGATTTTTGATCGATTAAGTGCCCGGAAGTCAATATTGCAATAAATTTTAACTCTTTTAAACAAACCATATGGTAAAATTATTTTGTCTCAAAATGCCGGACTTTTTACTGCCAAGTGATAAGTACAATAGATAAGGCCGATAAGGCTACAAAAAAAGAAAAAGAAAAAAATCAAAGATCCCAACATTAAAAAAGTAAACCCTAGGAATTTACAAGAAATAAATTAAACTAAACTATGCTGATAAAACTGAACATTATTTAGAATTATACCGTATTGTGACAGATGGCGGCACCTGTACCAGTGAATTTATACATATGACAGCATTTTGAGCCGCCATATTGCAGGACGAGTTAACTCGTCTTAATCATTTAAAGTGTTAAAGAATGTTGGCTATTCACACACTCTTAATTAACAATTAAATAATTAATTAACTAATTAGTCACAAATGAAAATAATAGCGTCATAAACATTCACAAACGATTGATCGAAGCAAAAATAAAAAAATCTCATTTTTTTAAATTTATGTTGGCTATTCGCACGAGGGTGATAAAACTTGACCGTTCAAAAATGCTGTTTCTACAACCATTTGATTTATTTCTAAAGAATTTTGACAACAAAAAGATAATAAAAGTTTCAATGTTGGCATCTTAGCAACAGGGGAATATATATGATATATATCATCAATACATTGCTTTTGCTGGAAACCTTTAACCACTAATCTTGCTTTGTATACTCCTTCACTTTTCTTTTTATAAATCCACTTTACATCAAGTACCTTTTTGTCCACCGGAGGTTTATCAACTAAAGTCCATGTATTATTTTGCTCAATACTTTTCATTTCACGATCCATAGCTGCTTTCCATTCCTCCGACTCATCACAAGATATCGCCTCCTGAAAATGTTCTGGAATAAAAGCATCACAATAATTTACATTAATACAGTGATAGCCAAATTCATCATGAAATCGTTGTGGCTGTTTAATCTGTCTTCTTGATCCTTTTCCTTTTAAGTTTTCATCATTTTCTAACTCATTTTCATAATTTCTTTCATGTCCAATTTTTTCTTCTAACTGTCCTGTACTGGCTGTCTCTGTTTGCATATTATTATTTAAATTTTGTCCTTCATTCTTCCTTATCTTATTCAGACTTTTTCCTCTTTCTTCTTCATTGTTCTTTTCATCTTTTTCATCCTCAAGTCCACATAACTTAATATCTTCCTCTATAATATCACAATGTCTGGCAATTATTACTTTGTTATTCATTAGTTCTCTGTATCTGGTATCAGTGTATCCAAGTAAAATTCCACATTCAGCCTTCTTATCCCATTTTGATTTTCTTCTCTCATCTGGTATGCGTACAAATATTTTACTTCCATATAATTTTAAATTATTTATAGATGGCCTCCTTTTAAAAAATATTTCATATGGGGTTTTCTTTTCAATAGTGTTGGTTAACGTTCTATTTTTAAGGTATGCTGCTGTTTTGATTATTTCCAGCCAATATTTTCTCTCAACTTTCGCTTCTTTTAATAAACATCTCCCCATATCCATAAGCAAACCTATTATATCTCTCTGCAGTCCCATTAAGTTGATGTAAATACGCTGGACATGGTTTTATAACAATTCCCTTTTCTTTTGCAAATTGGTACATTTTTCCATTTATATATTCTTTGCCGTTATCACAACGAAGTTCTTTAATAGTCTTCCCAGTTAGATTCTGTATTTCATTTACATACTGCACAAAGAAGTTATAAACCTCATCCTTTGATCGGATACCATATGCTTTTATTATTTTGCTGTAATCGTCTATGAAAGTTAAGAAATATTTTTCTTCATTTAATCCTGTAGTTTGATGTGGCCCATTTAAATCTGTATGCACAATCTCTAATATATCTTCTGCTCTTCGTCTATTGTTTTGAAATGGTAAGTTATGCATTTTACTTGGTAATGGTATAAGTTGCACATTTTAAATATTCCTTTTCAATTTCTTTAGGTAACCCTTCTAGTACCTCACTTTTGCACATTATTTCCAAATTTTTAAAGTTTACA
This sequence comes from Brachynemurus nebulosus, assembly GCA_035578155.1. NCBI lineage: Eukaryota > Metazoa > Arthropoda > Insecta > Neuroptera > Myrmeleontidae > Brachynemurus > Brachynemurus nebulosus. The sequence goes on along the minus strand of JAPWDM010000050.1, from coordinate 1,811,777 downwards.
TGTCCCAATGTACGATGTAATTTTTCTTTTGTAGTCATTTCACCTTTAGTATATTTACCTTCAATATTTCCTCATTTATTTTATGTATGTAGCTCTTCATTTTATACAAACTTTCGTCTTTATATGCTATAGCTTTAAGTTCTCCATATATATTAAACGGCAGTCCTTTTTCAACTGACCAGGTTTTCCACAGTTAAAACATTTGAAATTAGTCTGAGATGTCGATGACCTAGCATCGGCTCGAAAAACATTTGAGTTCTCATTTATTTCGTTGGACTTTTCCTCCTCACTTTTTAGTTTTATTTTACTTTTCAAATAGCCCACTGTCCTCTCTTCTTCTGGCAAGACATCTATTAAATCTCCAATATGACTGTAGTTTTGTGGCAATGATTTCAACATATAATTCAACTTTTCCTGTTCTGATATGTTTGTGCCTGTCTGTTTCACCTCATTTACTGCCTTCTCAAAATCATCAAAATATAAAGACACATCCGAGTAATTTTTAAGTTTCACATTTTCGAGTTTATGTCTGCAAACAATTTGCAATGCTGTCTATAAATGTAGTTTGTTGTCTGTCTATCAGGTTCATCCCATTTGTCATCATCGCTACTAATTTTTGGTCGCATAACAACCTCTTTACACTTTTTGAATTGCATAAATTTTAAAATACGTATTTTCCAGTTACTATAATCGGATCCATCGAAGACTGGAATATTAATATCATTACTTTTCGCTGACATGACCACGTTTTTTTCCTTTTTTTCTTGATTTCCTTTGCACTTAATTTTCTTCTCAATCAACTCGACACTTTTCTTCTTTCTATTCAACCATGCTCTGCTACCATGTTAATATAATAAATTAAACTTTCTTTTATTTAGTAATGTTCATTTATTTATTTACTATCCTTTTTAACTATAAACTAACATATTTCATTACAGCAATTTTCAACATTTCATTATTATTGAAAACAACTGAACTACTATCAACAACAAAACAAAAACCGTACAATAAAAATCATAAAAATATTCATAGTCAATATAAATGTAATATATTCCAACAATATTATATTTTTACAATAATTATTTGAAAACGTTACTACGGATACCATCCATTACTATATTATAGAATACTATTAAGGTCGAAACTTGGTCGCAACTGGCTGCCTAAATTAAACTTAAAATATAATTAATCTATATAATATAATATATAATATTATGTTCATTGGTCTGTGGCTGTGACAGACCAACAAATGACTCCAAGTGAGCTACACAATTTTGATTTTAGTTTTCTTCTAATGTTCTGTGGTATGCACCATATTTATAGCCTATGAGAGGAATTGGTCGCCAACAAAGAGAGACAGACAATACAGAAATAGTGTACCATTTCTATTCTGCGCATGTCTAGCGGTTCACACGACAAGTAATAAATAAACTCATTCATATTTCTAATATTTTATTGTTTGAATTTTTAAGTCACGAATGACAATTCTTATTAAATAAAATTTACTTTGTAATTTATACTCGTACTTGATAATGACAACCTATGTGGCTAAAATAGAGGAATTTTTGAAATTGCCAGCGCATACAGACAATAAAAATAGGTACACTAAATAAAAAGAGAGTGATATCATCTGCACTCGAATGTTTGCGACAAAAATGCAAATTGATAGCAATATTGGTATAATACATATACAGTATGCACTGTGTCACATAGTGTTTATGTTTTCTAAATGGAAAACACTCAATAATTTATGTCGTTTATGCATTAGTAACGAACATAGAACATTAACCATGAATTAACGAACGTACCATAATCTACCACAATTATACTTAACCTAAAAAAAGTTTATGCCGTTGTGATATTTCCGTATTATTATTTTAATAATTTTTCAAACATAAATATGTAATATGAAAAATGATTTAAAATACTGTATAATGTACAATCTAAAGATGTCATTTTCTTAAGTTTTAATTTTAATTGTAAAATGTCTGTAACAAGTTGGATGATAAGAAATAGAACTTTACATTCAAGTAAATCACGTCGTAAGCATATTTTAATTTTTATCACAAAATTGAATAGTATTAGGTATTTAAATGTTCATATTTTGATTTATAGGAACTAGAGATAATGATCCAGATTATGTGAAATTGGATTTAACGAAAGGTAGTTTAGATCAATAAAATTCTCAACTTTGTTTACATTTTATATTTTTTATGTTTAAGATCCAAAAGAAACGATACTTGAAATATTGAATGGTATTTGTATGTCAAGTGGATTAAGTGAAATAAAAATATTGAATTATTTAAATAATTACGTTAAGCTAATATCTCATTTAAATTTTAAGTATTCTCAGTTAGGTTTTGAGAGTACTGAATTAATTGCTTGGTAAGTATAATATTTTATTTTTTATACATGTTTATATCTGGCTAATTTAAATTTAAATAAAAATAAGTTCCTTTTCTAAACACAAAAAGTATAAGTGGTTATATTTATCAATAAAAAGTAAATATATCAACTCAGTATCATAATTTTATGTTATTAAAATTTACTATTAAATAGATTTAATATTAAATGTAAATAAGAATAATACAAACTAAATAACTGTTTTCTAAGACAGTATTTTTAGTGTTTCATAGTTAACATGACAAAATGCTTGAATTAGACAATCGTGTGTATTAAGCTATTTTTTTGTCAGCACACTGGCAGTTTTTAGCGTATCCATACATAAACTTTGCCTATGAAAGATCTAAACAATTTTTATTTATTCAGTACATTGCTAGAACATTGGCAAATCGATTAATTAATTGTCAAGTAATTGGCAAATCAGTTATTTGACAAAAGATATTCATCGAATAGATAGGTAGCGCATTGCTAGTGCACAGGCAGATCTTCATCCGTGGGCAGATCATGCAATGGAGTATTTGATAATATCAAGGAAAAACAATCAAAATAATTTTTAACGAAAATTTATAATAAAAAATTGCAATTTATTTTTTTAACTCATCCTTTATATATTTAGTTAATTAAAAAAAATAATAATAAAGTAATTTTTTAGCTATTAAACACGTGATCATAAACGGGCTGTAACGTCATGTCGCTATTTTAAATACTGGTCATATCCAGGGCTGGGAAAAATGGTTCATAGAAACCATTTAAAATAGAAAATGGAAAATAGTTTCCAAAAATGCATTTAAAATACAAAATGGAAAATGATTTTACTGAACATATTTAAAATAGAAAATGGAAAATAGCTATTTAAAATGGATTATAAAATGCAAAATGCTTTTTACTTTTTTATACTATAAATCTTTTATTGTTTTTTATATTAATAAAAAAAGTTAAGAAAATGTCAAACGTATTGAAACTATATTAGGGCAGTCTTTTGAGAAAATTTTATAAAGTTTGCATGATATTAAAACGAAATTTAACTCTTGAAATATTGTTACTCAAAAATATTGTAAAATAAATTCTAAATTATGAAATCATCTACTCGAAATACCAAAACATTTCTTATCGACGTGTCTTAAAGATAATAGCATACAACTTGAGTATGGAGGGTAGAGTATCAGGAGAAGTATCTCCATATATAAAAAGTGGCCCCAAAAGTGGATGAAATTAAGATGGCGCTAGTGTAGTAAAATTCTTAAATTTAAAATTAAGCGCTGAAAATTTTAAAACTGAAACAACAGTTTTTATTGTTTTTAACAATTTTAATTGTTATATTTAATTCAATTTTTATTGTTTTTATATTTAATTCAATTTTGATTGTTTTTAACAGTTAGTATTTCCCTTTAGCATACTTCACTTATAATTGCTAAGTTCAGATCGAACCCTGATTGCTTATCAGCGCCGTTCTGGTTACTTATTGAACTATTATTTCATCAAATTCAGGGGCCACTTTTTCGATTCAAGTCCCATAAGAGATACTCCTCCTGATCTCTACCCTCCATAAACTTGAGTCAGAAAAATTTGACTTGAAAGAACTGCAGCTCTAGTAACAAATTTAACTTAAGTGACATTGAAACTCGAATGATAAAAAATTTAAGTCAATTGAATCGACTTACATTTAACTTACAATTTGTTAGACTGTGTTCAATTCGAGTTCTATGATTAATATGAGTCATAAGTGTCATACATATACACATAAATTTGAGTAGGTATACATGCATTTTCATTTTAAATGCAAGATAGATTCAAATTTCCATTTTAAATACAAAATGGAAAATGGTTTGAACAAACTTATTTAAAATAGAAAATGCAAAATGCCATTTTGTATTTTAAATACATATTTAAAATGAAATCATTTTAAATAGTTCCCAGCCCTGGTCATATCGGTTATCAACATCATTGATAGCGCGAGAGCCGGCCGTTTTATTTTTATGAAATTTGGTGAAAACATTGGAAGTCCAACAATCTTGGATGAGTTTTACAGCCAGACACACCCGATACCCGACGCATGTTTTTATGGACGTTTTTCGTGAAAAACATAAGTTTTTGCTAAAATTTACTCAAATTCAAAAGTTTTTGCGACTTTTTTTACACTATTGGAAAGAGGAGAAAAAAATCTGATTAGAGGGTCTTTGAACCATTATTCTATGTAAATTGGTTTTCGAGAAAAATTAATTTTTGTAAACGGAAATTCGCTGTTATACGCGAACAGGGGTATTTTTTATTTTGTTTCGACAGTAACTTTGAAGTTATTTAACCCAGTAGAGTGAAATCCACATCGTATTTCATATTCATTACATTTCCTTATCTCTACAGTAGGGAAACGTAGTCTCCTGAATCAAAATTCTAAAAACTTGGACCTTCTTGGAGTTTCGAGTGGCATTAATAGCTTCGATACTAATGGTTTGATTGCACTTTCCGTTGTACCGGAGATAAAATGTTTAATCTTTATCGGAAAAATTTATTTTCTTCACATCTTTAAGGTTTATATCAACAGAAATTCAAAACATTCAAAAAAATTATAATGTACGCCCTGCCAAAAAAAACCGAAAATGTACGTTTGTTTAGAGTTGATTGCATTTTTGCCGAAAAAGAAATTAAAAATGTCAGGGAAAAATTTGAAATTATCTGGAAAACTATGTATAAGATATACAGTGTTGTGCTTATCTAGATAACGTTATCTGAAATTTTATCTAAATAACGTTTTCGTTATCTATTATCTTTTATCTAGATATTTTTAAAAGAAGTTATCTTTTATCTTATCTTTTTATTAGTCGAAAGAAAAAGATAATCTTTATTTTTTCTGAAAAAAAAAAAGAAATTTGAAACTAAATTCACCATTTCCCTATATTCACTTGGTCGACCATGTAATTCAGATAACTTTTGACGTTTTCTTATAAATTAAAAAAATGTTTAAAAGCAGTTATTTAATTTTAAACAGAATTCCTGTAGTCTGGAATCATTTCCGCCATTAGTTAGAATCATATTTAGTCGTGTAATATGAAATGTCTTATTCCGACCACATGATCTACCATATAATTAATATAATATTATATATCGACACTTTTTTAAGCATTAGAGACATGTCTAAAAGTGATTTTAAATTTTAAATAGAATTCTTGTAACTTGGAGCCATTTCCGCCATTAATTAGAATAATAGTAAGTTGTGTAATATAAAATGTCGTTTTCCGACACTTGTTCGACCATGTAATTTAGATAAATATCAACACTTTTTTAACATTAGAGAAATGTTTAAAAGCAATTGTCGTATTTTAAATGGAGTTCTTGTAGCTAGGAATTATTTCGCCCATTAGTTGAAATAACATTTAGTCGTGTAATATGAAATGTCGTTTTCCGACCACTAGATCGATCACAAGCACTTCTTTTTAAACAAATAATTTTGTACTTTACTGTACTAGACGTGTGCTATTATGGCCCCAAAATAAAAAAAAAACTAGATTCCAAAATATGCTATTTTTATCGCCAAAAACTTCTCTTTAACATTTTTATAATTTATTGTAATTAACACATCTTTCTGGGAACCGGCGAGGTACTTTCGCAGCCCAGCACCGGTCTACAGATCGGCGGTTGAGAAACACTGACCTAGTGGATTAATTCTGTAAATTAATATTATCTTATCTGTTATCTAAAATTTTATCTAGATAACGGTTAAATTATCTGTTATCTTTATCTAGATATTTTAAATTATGTTATCTATTATCTGTTATCTAGATAATAAAATTCGATATCTTGCCCAACACTGAAGATATATTAATGACTTTTTGTGCGTGAGTAGTACTGCTACAGACCTAAAAGGAATCACTATTTATTTAAGCCAATTTTGCCCGCGTCACAGAATTTGACGTCGTTTCTGATTACGATTTTTAATTTTTAAAAAATTCCATGATTAAAATCTATATCAAAATGTAGGTTTCAAGTTTTCAGCGTATATAATAAGTTTATACTAAGGTGCCAGGCTTAATTAACGCAAAACCCCATCAACATCCAGCGCCCGCTCTAGTTTTACGCTGCCCCGGGCAAAAGGGAATAATTTCGCCCCAGCAACAAAATGAGAGGCCTTTTTTTTGGTCGCTGGGTGTGAAAATCGCGCCCTCTTCTCTTTTTTTTTTATGCCGGAGACCTTTTTTTTTGCTCGTCAGCTGTAAAATGTCGCTCCTTCTTTTTACAAAATTACCGCCCTTTGAATTTTCCGCCTCGGGCAAATGCCTAGGTTGCCCGCCCTTGGAGCGGGCCCTGCACATTCTTGATTAATTAACCCGCACGGTTGTAGGTTAATTAAGCCTGACATCCCATTATAGCCTCATTGTATGCATTGAAACCTACATTTTGACGTAAATTTCATTCATGATTTTCATGACTTAAGTAAACATTAAAAATCATAACCAGAAATGATGTCATATCTGTGACGCGAACAAAATTAAATAAATGGTGGCTCCTTTTGAATCTGTAGCAGTACTACTCACGCATAAAAAGTCGTTAATGTATCTTATACATAGGATTTGTATACGACGGGCTCTCGGGCTATGAGAAAAACCAGGGAAATTTAATCTTGAGAAAAAGTGGCCACCCTGATAATGCATAAATATGCGCATTTTAAAATAGTTTCTGAAAATTAATCAAATATTCCATTGTCATTTGTATTAGCAAATTAGGTAGCGGTTACACTGGATACGAATTCATCCGAAAATTCATTCGTACGAATTCGTACGAGTTTACCCGAGTTAATACGAATTAAACAAATGCATACATTTAGACATGCGTGGTTACACTGCTTACGACTCTTTCGTACGAGTTCGTACGACTTTTTGATACGACCAAAATATTTTGTTTTTTGATGCGAATTCGTACGAAAAAATGATGGATTTAGAAAAAATAATTATTTTTGTTGAACAAAGGCGGTCTTTAAGGGATTAAAAACCTAAATATTATCATAATAGAAAGTAAAAAATTGTGGAATGAGGTGGCAGAGGAAATGTTTAGATAATTTTTTAATTAAATATATTACGGTATAATAAAACTAACCTAACCTAACAAAAACATTTTAAGTATGTGTAATGAAAAATTAATTAACTAAATATTGAAGCTAAAATTCAGTAGATTTTGAAATATAACTAAATGTGACTTGTTTAAATACTCTAAAAATTTCTGTTCGTCTTGAAAAATTTCTTCAAAGCAATTCCAGAACTCAGCTTTTTTGCTCTACATGAATAATAAATAATCGTTTACCCAGAATTGTTTGTTTTCTATAATTAGAAATTTTGAATATGATGTTCCTAATAAATAAGATTCGGTAGCTGAATCCATTGTTTGATACCATGCAATATGTATTAACGGTTTTCAGTTTAAATTTAAATACGAATTCGTATTACGATTCCGTATCCAATGTAACCACACAGTCGTACGAATGAATTTCGTACGAGCTCGTACGAATCATTTTTCGTACGAATTCGTATCCAATGTAACCGCAGCCTTAGTAGTCAAAGTTATCAAAATAAGTTGTAAAAACCGGAACCTTTGGATTGAGCTGAAATTTTTTGACATAATCTTCTTAAAAAGTTATTTCCTAAACGGATTTTGGTGACGTAGACTGAAAGTGTTATTTTTTTAAACTCTGTGAACATGTGAATTAAAAGTACCCGCACACAACAACTTTTAGTTGTACAATTATTTAGTCTTTCACGTAACATGCAATACACATGTATTGAGTGAAGTAGGCGAGTAGGCAAATGAATGAAAACAAGTTTGCCAACATAGGCTTAGTTAAACTTTGATTTAAATTATATTGTAGAACAGACACGAAAATAAACTGGGTTTAACTTTTAAACTAGGTATACTTAAGCTTAAGCTTAAACTCCGTTTGCAAAACCGGCCGTAAAAGCATCATATTTGTATTATTCCAGTATCATTTTTAAAAATTTCATTTTTTTTTAAATACTGATATTTATTAAAAATGTCTTTTTCGATTGATTCTTCTTTTTGGGGGTATTTTCCCGTTTTCAATAATTTTAGACGACGGCTTTAACCCTTTTAAACAAACCATATGGAAAAATTTTTTTTTCTCAAAATGCCGGACTTTTTACTGCCAGCGATAAGTATAATAGATAAGGTTACAAAAAAACAAAAAAAAAAATAAAAGATCCCAACATTAAAAAAGTGAACCCTAGGAATAAAAAAATATAAATTATACTAAACTATGTTGATAAAATTGAACATTATTTCGACATATACCGTATTTCGGAAAATCTGTCACAGATGGCGGCACCTGTACCAGAGAATATATACATATTACAGCATTTTGAGCCGCCATATTGCAGGACGAGTTAACTCGTCTTAATCATTTAAAGAGTTAACCGTTGTCGTTTAGAAACGTGTATGCGAGCAATTAGCGTATTAAATTAGTCAGATATAATAGTATTTATATAAAAATAATCATTAAGGTGATAAATATTTTATTGATAGCTTGAAGGTTGCATGTGTCCACGAAAGCACGTTAATTCGTACAGCGGGCTTACGGTCATTACGTTATACAGTAAAAACAGAGGAACATGTACAAATATTAAATGATTTTCAAATTCCTTTTTTAATAGCTAGGTAAGTTATTGTATTTATGTGTAGTTTTGAATATTTGTTTTATACTTCGGTATTATTTCAAAAGTGTAAGAAATCATCTTTGGTATAATATTATTATTTTTTCTATGTAAGAACTTATTTAAGAATGTTACCGGGGTCAAATAAAAGACGAAATAACAGTTTCTATAATTTTTGTTTGTCTGGCTGAATGGATCTCGATGAGATTTCCACTATGGCATTTTTGGGGCCCAGAATTCTCTTCATCCGCGAAAGACAATGAAGCACTATCTTCCCTTATTCTGAAATAACTATTTTTTGATTTTTTTTGTAGTCTTAAAAAGTGTCATATTTACAATTGAAGAGGTGGATTCCAAAAGGCGCTAAGTCATTTTTTGTCTAATGTGAGATTTTAGTTGATGCAGAATGTTCAAGTCCAGCTCTACACGATTTTCGTAGTGCCACCCTTCAAAATGAGCTTAAACTGTAAAATAAATGATGAAAAATGGAATGTTTTCCAAAAAAGCGCTAAATCAGTGACAGTTTTATTTCAAAACGCTCTAAGTCAAATTTACTCGTAAACCATTGCATTTTTTTTTCCAATAATAGCTGGTATTTTTTTCCAAATTTGCTTGTAAACAGATTTTCTGTTATGTCAAACACATGAAATAGCTAATAATGCACTGTTTAAAATGTTTCTTGAATAAAATATATCTGTATTTAAACAAACTAGGTTTATTTTAACCAACTCAACCCAACTTTTTAAAGGTTTTTATTTTTTTCAATATAATCTATTGAAAATTATATGTATAAATAAGAACAAATAAATAACATCAATAATAATTATTATCTTAGAACTTGAAAATAATTTAAACAGATTACTACATTTGCTTATCTAGATAGTTTTTTACATTTCCTGAAAAATTGCAAAAAGTGACTTAGCGCGTTTTGGAATCCACCTCTTCAATTATTGTTAATGCTAAAAAGTTTGCGCTATATGGCGAAAAAATTACTATTATTAAAATCGTGAATAAAAGCTTATTATACATTATCGGTAACATAAAAATTTGTTTACATATAAATTATTCAATCTTCTTTTTGACGGAAGGAGATGTACGTAAATTGAATTTCCTGGGATGCGATAAACGGGTAAATTTTTATTTGCAGAGTTCGTAAGTACTATAAATTAAAGAGGCTACACACGATCACTTTTCACTGACAATTTTCACCGAACAGTTAAATGAAAAATGATGTAAGCGTCCATAAACTACGTAGTTCCATTTTGGCCAATTTTTAACGCCTCCCTCCTCCATGTAGACTACAAGTGACTTTTGTCTTGACCTCCTCCGCCATATCGGAACATAATTTTTTTTTTTTTAATAATTCCAAAAAGTCAGAATAATAACCTTTTTATTAATAATTTTTTTTTTATTAATATTATAAAATATGAAAATTAAGGCACTTTTTTACAGTTAAGCAGAATATTTCCTCAAAAAACTTTCCGCTTCTATACTTTTATTCCGGAATCAGCATAAAATTTATTTTTACAGTTACAACGCCATCTGTTGAGAATTGAAAAAAATGTTTCAGACAGAATCTGCAATAAAAAATGGGGGTTTCCATTTAAGATTTCATAATTTTCATTACAATCATCTATTTATGTACGCGGTTAACAAGTTTATTTCTTTTTTATTATTTAAAATTTAATTAAAAGGTATTGCGTATAGTGTAATATTTTTCGTTTACTGATAAAAGTGATAAAATCTGTATCTATCTCCTCATAAAATTTTGCAAGACTACGCTCGCTCCTCTAAATGTTTTTTTCATAATTTTTGTTTTGTATAAATAAACCAATTTTTTATACCCGCATAACATAGATTTACACCTAACTGTTTACATAATGAGTATTGGCTGAGTGCGTGATGGCAGCGACATCTATAATATACATTTTTCCGGGATCATTAACGAATATAAATAATGATAACCGTGGAAATAAATAAATTTAAAATATTAAAAAAAAAAAAAAAAAAAAAAAAAAAACGTAAAATTTGAATACGAATATTTACAATTAATTTTTTATAAACAAATTTGAACAATTTAAGTTATAAAATACTGGATTAAGTATAATAGTTGTATTAAAAAAGTAAACAATTTTCAACGTTAACATGGATATAATTATCAAGACAGTATTTCCTTCCAACCCCGGACTATGCAGAGGAAAAAGTTGCTGGTAACGGTGAAGCATGTCAAGAAAATTCTAGAATTAAGAAATGCTGGCATATGTCATTTAGTTGAATGTAGTCATAAGACAAACATCAATAACTTTAACTCCTTATGAAACATCATTGCATGTGAGTTAAAATACATTAAATATTTTTAATTCTGTATTTATGGATTGACGTGTAGACGTTAATATTGTTGACAGATAAATAAGAAACGGCATATTAGTTGCAATTGCGTTTATAATCAAAGTGGATCAATGTCAATATTTTTATTTAATATTTTTTATTACACTATAAACACATATGAGCCCGTATTAATGCTTGTTTTCTCCACTACTCACGCTCAGCTCGATTTAATTGTCCCCACCATATACTTCGCACCGTGCCAATACCTGAATATACTAATTGATACATATCAGCGATGCAGTGGAACAATATAAGCAGTGCTGACTAGTTAGTCGAATAATGGTATTACAAACTTAAGTTGTCTTACTATGTTTACTTAATTTAGGTAATTTT